>OX123196.2:53196195-53432815 GCA_944739405.2 Euclidia mi | reverse complement strand
GGACAAAACCATCACAAATAAATAATGTAAAAGTGAAAAATGAATCACAATAAGCATGTTGACTAAGGCCAGGAGCAAGACAGCACACCTCCGGGCTCGTCGCTGAGCTCCGCCTCGCAGCCACCGGAACCTGCACCGACAACGCCGGCGGATACAGTCGCTTCGATCTCCAGCGACGAGTATTTTTGCACGGCGGCGTGGAAGAGGCCAGCCACCAGCGTGCTTAAGACCTCGGGGCCCACCGGCCCCAAACAGGGTCCCCGCTGTCGGTGGTAATGTGCAGCGCATGAAGTGGACGACATCAATGAACGAACATGTCATGCGCGCATATTTTGGGGCGACAACCTCACTGCGTACCGTAGTCGCATGTTGTCTATGTTTCAGGCCTTGGAACCAAGCATCAACGTCACGGCTCAACGATTATCGGAGCAGGTACGAGTTATCCAGCGCAGTGGCAAGTTGGATAATACCGTACTTGATAGGATTCGCTCAGACTACTTACCTTCGAGCCATGTCAATCCCGTCCGGCCTACGCTAACGCCGACACCAAACGCACCACCAATAGGTGGCAGCGCCGTCGAGGAGGAGAATGACATAGCTGATAATGTAAGTACCCAGTGCACTGAGGAGGTAAAGGACGCTTTGGAATGTGCGATTTAATTAGGGACTACCGGCACACGCCACCCACGATTAGACCTCGTCTGCCGCGGTTGCCTATGCATGGGCAAAATATAGCGCTGGTAAGTGCTCTTGACTCGTTTGACTCGTTATTATCTAATTATTTAGATAATAGTGAGGATCTCGGTGATACTCATTCAATCCTGTACTGTGCTGCCGTGGCGGCATGTCGTATAGCAGTTGTTAAGTTCCCTGAATCTGACACTGTTATACGACAAAGGCCTGCTGTACCGGCGTGGCAGTACAGGATTGAGAGGTGTATTGCCGTGGCAAGGGCACTTATTGGCAAGCTGATCTGTTTTAGGGCGGGGAATACACGCCCCAGGGTAATGCGCATTGTGAAACGGGCCTTTGTGGGGACTAATATTAGTCCTCAAGATTTTTTGATTGACTTCCTAAAACAGAAAGTCTATGCATGGGCAAACCGAATTCATCGATTCAAAAAACGTGTGGACCGGTATCTCATTAATCGTATATTCCAGAGGGACCAGAGGTGGGTATACAGTAGCTGGGACCGACCAGACCAATGTGTGACTAATGTGCAGTGGCCGGATGCGGACGCCACAGCCATGTTTTGACGTAGCATCTGGTCGATGCCCATTAGTCATACTGAAGGTGATTGGATGCGAGATGTCGAGCGTGCATGCCAACATATTCCCGAAATGGAATGCGTGGCTATTTCTAGCCAGGACGTTTCACAAGCAGTCCGTCCATTAGCGAAATGGAAATCTCCAGGGTTGGACGGGCTGCAAAATTTCTGCCTGAAATCGCTACGTAGTTCGCATGAACGCTTGGCATCTCAATTCCAATCAGCTGTGAAATCTGGGTCGTTGCCAACATTCATGACGACTGGAATTACCCACCTGCTCCATAAGACAGGCAGTACTAGCGAGCCCGGCAATTATAGACCGACTAGAGGACGCCAGCAGCTACGCCTGCATTTTTTTTAAATTTACCCGTTTTGGCCGATCCCGTGGGAATTTCGGGTAATCCCTTCTTAGTGCACCCCTACGGTCCCCAAGGAACATACATGCCAAATTTCAGCTTCCTGCGCCCAATAGTTTCGGCTGTAGCGTGTCTGTCAGTCAGTCAGTAACGCAAGGATTTTATATATTAAGATAACATATTTACCATCAGTCTATAAACTTCTTACATCTATTCTGAGAGCTAAAATAGCTAAACATGTTGAAGACTATTAAATTATGTCAGCCTCTCAGAATGGATGTAGGAAGGGGTACTAAGGAGCTCCTCCTCATTGACATGGCCATTAGCCAACAAGTTCACCGTAATCGAAAGGATCTGGCGGCATGTTGGATAGATTATAAGAAAGCGTATGACTCCGGGCCGCATAGATGGCTTTTGAGGGTCTTAGAGTCATGGCAATGGAATACGACTCTTTGCTATCCAGGATGCCGAAGGATTCAGGAGGACGGCGAATTAAAATTGAGCGGGGGATTTTTCAGGGCGACAGTCTGCGTCCCCTTTGGTTTTGCTTAGCCATGAACCCTCTCAGTACTTTACTGGAGGGTTCAAGGTAAGGTTACAGGTTACAGAGAAGTGGTCAGGTCATATCTCACCTGCTGTTCATGGATGACCTGAAGTTATTTGCCCACTCTGATGCCCAATTGATGGATTTACTAAACGTAACCCAAAACTTTAGTAAATCAATCGTTGCAAGAGCGTTTCTTTGGGCGCCTGAAAAAAGTACTGAAAAGTCTTTTATCTGGTAACAACAAGGTTCGTGCTTGCAACGGTTGGGTCATACCACTTCTTGTATACTCCTTTGGCATACTCAAGTGGACTCAGTCTGAATTGGACGCCCTAGACAGAAGAGTTCGCACATTGTTGACGGCATATCGTACGCATCATCCGCGTTCATCCGTGATGAGATTGTACATCCCGCGAAAATATCAAGACAATGTCAAGACCCTACACAATCGCGAGGTGTGCAATCTCAGAGAATATTTTCTCCGGGCGAACGTGGATATACATCGAGATGTTGTCGCAGTAGACAATGGGCTCACCCTGCTCAGGTTGGCTAAGGAGAACTGGCGCATGCCTGTAGTATTTAGTACTGATGATCGCAAGCGTGTATGGCAGAGCAAGGAACTTCATGGCAAGTTCCATCGAGCTCTAAATGGACCCGATGTAGACCTATTAGCCTCAGTGAACTGGCTACGCTTCGGTGACCTCTTTGGGGAAACGGAAGGGTTTGTTTGTGCAATTGCTGACGAAGTTATCAAGACGAATAACTACCGGAAATATATCCTGAGGGATAGCACTCCTGATATTTGCCGTGCCTGTCACCAACCTGGTGAATCCCTTAGGCATATTGTTTCCGGTTGTTCACGTCTTGCTAACGGCGAGTACTTGCACAGACATAACCTAGTAGCCAGAATTATTCACCAGCAACTTGCTCTGAAGTACAAAATTGTAGACATAGAGATACCGTACTACAGGTATGTAGCAGAGCCAGTTCTCGAAAATGCCCATGTCACATTGTACTGGGATCGATCTATCATCACGGACAGGACTGTTGTTGCCAACAAGCCTGATATCGTGTTGATAGATCGATCAGAGCGCCTCGCAATAATTGTTGATGTCACTATTACTCATGACGAGGATCTCGTGAAAGCCGAAAAGAAAAAACAGATTAAATATCTGGACTTGGCTCACGAGATTGTCGACATGGGGGATGTGAACTCAGCAATTATTGTGCCAATAGTCATGACCGTTAATGGTCTAATAGCCTAGAGCCTCGACCGTCACCTTAAGAGGCTCGCGTTGGGTGCTTGGGTCAAGGGCCTGATGCAAAAGGCAGTACTTCTGGACACGGCACGTATTGTGAGGAAGTTCCTGTCTCTGGAGCCCTAACCACCGGCAGCTTGCACTCTGTGCCCGATGCTGGTGGGACCCCACGGTTATTTTTATATTTTTAAATGTGTTTTTTCTTTGGGTAAATTATATATTTAAAAATGTAATTTTAATTAGAAAAGTAATAAATAAAGGAGATAATAATAATAATATAATACCACATTCACACAACACCATCTAGTCCCAAACTAAGCAGAGCTTGTACTATCCGCTTGACCGCAAGCGCCAATTCGCTGAATTCGCTCGACCGCTCACGTTCTAAACAAAATGTCGCGACGCGGCGACAAAATGTCGCCGCTCGCCAGATGGGCGCGCTAACATAAACATTTATTGTTGATAAGTCGGTAACATGAGTAAGTTGAAGTGATGTTTTTCTTCAACCTTATGAATGACTTGTACAAGTCGTATGAATTCTTTGTTGATATTTAGTTTCTAATTTATTATACTTAGCAGCGAACATTGACTATCGTTGAAAAAAACACTTTGTGTATTTTAAACAGGATTATTTTAAAAAGTAAATCGATGACATACATAATTTATGAGTTTTTACTGTAGAGGGGTTCTATCTACACCGAATTAAATAAAAAAAACATGTATCATAGTATAAAAATATTTAATTACACCCATACGATTAGCACGTAATCACGGAGCGCGCGAAACAAAGAGTGGCATTTGACATTATTTTTTCGTTCCGGGTTAATGATTTTAAGACTTGCTTCGTATTTTTAGCATGAAGAAATGTTCAATGATTTGAATAGAACAGAGAAAAAGGATTTAAAACATTACGTAATAGAAAGAAATAGTAAATTCAGACCGAGTACAGCGCTGTAACCAAAAAGGGAAAATAGTCACTTGTGCGCGGTCTACGGAATTTCGAAAAAGGGAGAATAGTCACTTGTGCGCGGTCAAGCGGCTATGTGTACTTGACAATGGATAAACATACATATATACTTTTTTTTGTAAAAAGATTGCTTCTATAAAGTAAATCTAAATAGTTTTGGCAAATCTAAGGAATTTAGATTTACCACGCGCCGAATCTCACCAGCTTCTGAGCAAAGAACAATGGCAGAATTCGGTCTGGGTTTGTTGTGGCGACCTTAAACTTCATATGAACAAAACAAATTGTTTTTTTTTTCTACGATTTTTAATATTTTCACTATGTCTCGTTAAAGCTGGAGTATTTTATGATGATAAAAAGCATTCCAATTGATTACGAACTAGGTAACTACTATAATATTTGATTGTTGCCATAGACAATGGTGTGACAGGAATAGACGAGAGTGTTATTTATCCGTATCGATTATTAAAATATAATTATTAAAATGCAGTTATTTAATCTTTAACTAACATTATATCAATAAGCACTCATCTGATCTATAGTCATATTATGACGAGAAAGTAGGGCGATTTTTGATACGTAGTCATATTATGACCATTTTTTATGTTCGCATTTCAAGTCTATTTTCTCTGTTTTACCGATTTGTAGCGGCTTGCGATTGCGTTAGGTTGGTAGGACAATAACACGCCTTGCGTATTGTAAAAGAAAACAGACATGCTCCAAAAAAAAAAAGTTTCGTCTAATCAAAAGAAGGTTCCCGCGTCGCTGTGCGTGTCCTGTCGCTGCAGCATCAGTAAGAAGCAATTTAATCATGCCTTAGTAAGTATTTTTTCGTTTTATGTTTAAGTTGATAATATTCGTAGTGTAATTTAAGATTAAAGACACTTTTCCTTAGGTAAGAACCAATTCGCCCCGCACCCGTATATTTCATATGATTTTTCGTATTGTTTCTGCACTTGTTGGTATTTTTTTTGTTGTATTGTTTAAATAATTTCATAAATAAATAGTATATAATATGCAGAAGTCCTTAAATTCATGTATTTTCTAAATATTCACGAAAAATATAATGCAGGTAACAGTCGGTCATTTTATGACCGGCTGTCAGGCCGAGTCATTGTCCTTTGTTACTGCAATTTTTATTTAATTAATAATTATTTACAATAACTATAAGATTGTCATTTGTTGAAATTTAAAGCTCCTTTTATAGTCTTTAAGACTCATAAGTCTTTATTTTGTATTTTGGTTTGATTTTGTTATAATGAGCAAAGTTTTAAATATGCCCTGCTTTGGACCGCCTAAAATGAGGGTCTTGTTAATTTACCTTTTGTTTAAAATTAATGCAATTCTGTCGCCTAAAATTATTGTGATTCTTTTAACCATCAAACAAGCTTTCTAAATATATATATATCTCATGAGTTTAATGAAACATGTTGAACAAAGTGAAGGTGCAAAGTTCAGACATTTTTATGCAGTTTTTACGCGTACGGTATGAAAACGACAAAAACCGCTTATGGAATTTGTTGATTTACGTTAGATATTATTAGGAAAAGGTGTAAATGTTTTTCAATATGCTTATTCCTTTATAATAGCAGGTTAAATAAAAAGGAAAGAGAAAACTACAATTTGTTTATTTTTTTATATATTTCATCAGAAAGTCAGAATTTACCCAATTTCATTACATTTTTATTTTTCTCTTGAATACAGTTCGGTCACAGTACGATATAATGTTACCGTTGTACTGTAACATTGTAGATAATTTATCAAGGATTCCATCAATATATAATGTGTCAGGTATTTATAAACAAAAAGGCCATAAAATGCTAATATGTGACCCACTCAAATCGCGCCGCGGCGCGTCTCAATTCGGCGATCAAATTACGGCAACATAGCCGCCGCTACCGTATCAGGTGAGGGGTTAAGCTAATAATTTCTAAAGCAAAACAACTTTAAATCAAATAAAAACGTCACAGCATCGTTTTAATGTTGTATCGATTTCACATAAAATCGATTTAAAATGTGCAGCTCTGTTTTTGTCTTTGGCTGTAACAGTTAGATGCTACCACAGAAGAATAACTGAAGCATGGAAGGAACGATATTTTTAAGAACAAATTGAATATAGCTACACTCTTCACTCATATGATAAATTAGAGTTGCCAGAAGAAGATGGCACTATGTTTGTCAGTTAGGGTTAAAGACAATTTGAACACAAATATCGTAACTTTTTAATTTAATAGTGACTGAGCAAATCCGCTATCGATATCGATTAAAGTTTCAATATACGTTCAAAATCAAACGGACTTGTAAAGTCCGTATTATTTATATGTTATACATTTTAAATTCCGTAACTTTATGTCCACAGCAGTCAGAACGCTAGTTGATGGACAGTCTTTAAATAATTATTACACAAACTTGCATTTTTAAACTGAACTTATATTTTTTTGTTTCAAATGGGTACTCAGTAGCACATAATCTTTCGAGGCGTTATTTTCTAATTTTCATGGTATTTTTCTTTACGCATCAACAGCTTTTTCCAGTCCACTCCTGGTCTTAAACCTTCCGTGGTGGAGGTTTGGCCTACTATTATACCACACTAGCCAGACGTATTCGTATAGGTAGGGTTTTATTTCGAGATTTCCTTCTCTTGTGTTTCTCTTAGTCGCCTCATACGACACCCTCGGCATAAATGTTTATTTATACTTATTTATAGTTAGTTTTTCAGCTGTAATGATAGCTGTAAGTGGGATTAATAAATATAAAATAAATAAATCATCACCCCCAAATAACATATTTTTATTAAAGAAAGCAAATAATTAAGAAAAAAGCAAAACTCATAGCTTAAGCATTATGATAACTGAGAATGGCATATCCAAATTAATTCTTTACAAGGATAGGAGATAGTCGACATGGATTTTATCAAGCAAAAAACATAAAAAATTACTTAAAAAAGATAAATCAGACAAAACCTTGAATAGTGCCCAAAGGTTTGTTATTAACAATAATCACTTTATTGAAATTTTCTCATTACATAGTGTAGGTAATACAAATCTATGTGTAAAAAATGTATGTGCGGGATCGGACACTTTTCGGTCATACATGTGACACACAGAATATATAGAGAGAATAAAATTGTGGCTAAACTAGCCCTTCGATTCTATCTTGGGATCGGCACATTATTAGTCCACTAGTCGAACAAGAACAACCAAGTTTTGGTCTCTGGGTAGATGACATTTAACAAAACTTCTTTCAAATGAAGATTCCCTTATTTTGATGCATATCCACTCAGTAATCGTGACTATGAAAGCAGACAATTCTTATCAAACCTTCAAATTACTGTCCTTTAAATATTACTCTTTAAATATTACTTAAGAAAAATCCTAAAGATCAGGTTTTTTCTATAGGTGCATTATTTTTTTTGTAATATGATGGATTCTAACAAGCTTCGGAATTCATTACTGTTGCTGATAGTTTAAATAATAGCAAGTAATTATTTAAGCACTCACACTGATATGTTTAGAAGGGAGGAGCCATTTGCCATTACTATAAAAACATTCCGAAGTAAAATGCTTGGAACAAATTCTATGGTGCTTTCTAGGCACCCAATTTTCTCCACGACATACTGCAGCAATCCACTTATTTTATAAATCTTTATCACGTGCACATATAATCTAAAAAATAACGAGGTAAAAATATACGGTGGATAGACATATCGATAAGATTTTTTACAACACTTGAAAAGTCGATATAAATATTATACGACTAAATTCAAAATCATGATAGAACTGTTATAAAAGAAAAAATCACGAAGGTTATATAATTTGATGGCATAATATTGTCTAAATTGTATCTTACACGTCAGTTGACTGTGTTCAATTTGGGAGTACTAGGACGGTCTCTATGTATATTATCCAATCTCTTTGGATGCTACAAATACTTCAGCGTTTTGATGTCAATCTGACATTATTTCATTTGATAATTCAAACGTACCTACATTGTTCATTCTTAACTAAAAACTAAAACACCGATATCTTATTTTTGCGGGTTTCCCGAGTGAAAATAGAATCATTTATAGACTCTGTTACTTACGCCAATTTTTTTAATATATTTTTTATTACGGTTCGCTTCAATTTAATGTCAGACATTTCGATGTATGGAGATCTGCCATTGTCCTTTGAAAAGAAAAATATTTGTATGACAAGTAAATAATTGTAGCAGAATATGAGTTACGTCATAACATATCACGGCTTTTGGATTGAGATAAACGACACTTAGGGTGCTATATATGTAATAGAGCCAGCGGATACAATGCCCAAGCAGTAGGTCAATGGACGAGGTGCGTAAATTAAAACTGTGGGGCACATTTAGGATCGGGCGCAGATAAAGCGAAGCGTAGCAGACAAAATTGTTATCATTTTGAAATAGTTTAAAATCAATTTTCAAACAATATTTTTTATTCAAAGGTCACCCTTTAACAACTGTCAAAGATCTTCATGACAGCCGGGACCGACGGCTTAACGTGTTTTCCGAAGCACGGGGAAAGCGATAATTAACAATTTAATACGCACACAACTCCGAAAAGTTAGTGGTGCGCGCCGTGTATTCGAACGTGATACCTTCTGCATGGCAGTCTGTTAGTATCTCCATTAGACTATCGCTGCTTCTTATATTGTGCGTCACAAAAGAATGTGAGTCAACAAGAGGATTTGCCAAATCCTCCTGTTGACTCACCCTCCTACCACGCTGGCCAAACGGGTTGGTATAGGTTTTTATGTCAAGTTTGCCCTGTCTATGAAAAGTTACTATTTGCTTGGTGTATTTCCCTTAGTCACTTCCTACGTCACCACGGAATGAATGGGGTAGTGATTTTGTATTCTTAATCAGGCTAATACGGATTTTCTCCTTTATTTTCGAATATTACGCGATTGACTATTACCTGAACAGTAAAAAAGTAGTAAAATAGTTGTAGTCATTTATGCATGCCTACGCTTTACTCAACTCATACAAGGTAATAATCCCTACCAGTAGTATTTTATTACATTTTCATTTAGGGTACGTTCTTGCCGTCTAGTCTATAAAACTCTATATATGTAACAGAGATGCCACAAGTATAAAACTACTTATTTGCTACTTCTATTGCTCAATGATAAACCTAGTAATATAAGTTTATAGAATTTATGATACGCGCCATATACGTAACATGTATTATAAAGATATTATTCACATGTACACGTTTATGCGTTTATATTCATTTTGTTATTTTACAGTAATCCTAAAGTTCCTTCAACAAAGCAGTGAATTATCAGTTTAAATCAAAATAAATGCATAAAAGAAAATATAAACATAAGTTGGAATCCATTACAAACGAACGAGTCTTTTTTCTTGGCAAGTAAATAAAGTTACAGTGATTTTTCTTCAAAATAAAACCTTCAAGTACAAAATAAGAAAATATTTTATTTTTGTCCACTGCAAATGACCCGTGACTCGTAATTTTGTCACACCATCGCTTTACAACAAATTTATTAATTTATCCTCTCAAAATAAACATTAGTTTAGTAGTAGTAGAAACTTTTTATTCAGAAATTCAAGCTGAGATTTTTTAATCTCGGATACAAAAGGGGAAGTATATTTTTAAGCTGAGAATGATTTTTTTGTTTCTATGTTCATTAGAGTAAACTTTACGGACTTTCCGGGCGAGTTTGTTGTTTTACTGAAGTTTTGGATGATGTAGGATATAAAAAATTACATACAAATGTATGGAGATTTCGTACATTTGAGCCTGTTTAAAATATAAAAGCAAGATAGTGCATATGTTCTTATTTCATAGTTCACCTGCGAAATAATCTTCCGCAAACGTAATTTTAGGGAATACAATGGAGTGTACAAATCAGGTTTATGCTTACAATTATTACCTTATGCTGTGTGAAAAGAAAAAGGTCATAAAATAGTTCTTATTCTTATAGAAATCTTCCTATAGATATTCAATATTTTTTTTGACATCTTGTATTTTTATTATTTATGAATATTTCAAGTTTAACGTAAAAATATGTACATTATGTAAGCAAATATCTTAGTCTTCCACTAACCACTTTCTGTTCAATCTAGGATGATTTAATGGATTTTTAAACTTTCGCGATTTGTTTACATCATACAATATTATTTTGCGGGTCTTAGTCGCGATAATTTACTTATTTAAAGGCATAAATATCTCTGTTTTTCTCCTACTTTTCTACCGGCTTGCAACGGTCGTAGTCGCGGAAGGACTGATGTCAGCTCAGCGCCGTCCTTGTGAAGCGTGGGTTTCGACAGCTACCCTCACTTGTTTTATATTTTTGATTTTTATCCGCACTGTTGGTACTTCGAAGTACCGACAGCGGATAATAATCGCAAATTTAAGTAATATATGATTAAGTAAAATAACTATCAAATCTTTAACAAAAGGATGTAATAATTACCAAACTTCGGTAGGTAACAAATAAGGTCACAGTAACGAATCAAATAAGGTGATTCGTTACTGTGACCCTATTTGACACGGTTATAAGATTTCGATAAAAATATTTTACAGGCGAACTTTTTAAATGTTTTATAATACCGTCAATTTTCTGAGTGTACGGACGTGTTTTTGGTTGTGCATATTATTCATATTATTATATCGTGAATTTGTTAAATGGGGCCGAAATGTAACGGCTGCGAGGCCGTAATATATGATATATCATATATGGAGTGTTCTCAAGAATCTTGTAAAAAGCTATATCATTTGAAATGTTTAGCACTGACAACGGAAAAGTTTGAAGCATTTACTCAGGAAAATAGGAACAAGTGAGTGTGTCCGGAATGTATTAGTACTATAACCTAAGCGAGATAATTCCGATACACCAGTCCGAGGAAGCACTACTATGAACAAAACTTTTACACCGGGCAACTGCTATGTAAACACTGAGCGAGGCAGTCGTAACAATCCAAATGATTACGTGCTGGATACTAACGAGAATAAGTCACACGAAGACCTACGACAGTTCTACATGGATATCATATCAAGGTTGGATAATCAAACTAAACAGTACGCTTTACTACACGATAGATTTATAAAAACAGAAAATGAACTAAGGGAGTTAAGGAAAACAATGGAGGTAGTTCGAGAAAAAGCTAGTAAAGTTGATGTATTAGAAAACCAAATTCAGGTTCTTCTGAGAAAAATGATTATCTAGCAACCTGTCTTAGTATGAAATACGCTGCAAAGGATAATACGGAGTCGCTTCAAACGCCTTTGGAAGATTTCTCACAGGCATCAACATCATTTGTAGACATTGTTAAACAAAAACAAAAGCGGGTACCTCAACAGAAAACCAATAGTACCGCACAAACGGCACAAACAGCCAAAAAATGTGTGGCCACTAAACCTTCGGATGTAGCTACGAGCTCTAGGCAGAATATCTCAGAAGGTACCACCAACTCCATGCCTGATATGACTGGAAAAGAGAAAGAAAACGAAGGAACCTGGACGCTCGTAAGTAAAAGGAAAAATCGATATCCCAACACCGAAGTAAAAAAAGGAGGCAGTATAACGGTTAACGAAATCCAAGGGACTGAAAAGAAAAAGTACCTGCATATATGGCGTCTAGAGAAGGAGACAAAAGTAAAAAGTGTAGAAAAAAATGTTAAGAATATATGCGGACCGGAAATTCATATTAAAGTAAAAAAAATTAAACATAAGACCGAGCGAGATTATGCCTCCTTTATCCAGTATGCAAGTATGACAAGCTATGCCAAGCTAAGAACTGGCCGGTAAACATCGAATTCTGCGAATGGGTGTGGTTTCGACGGTCCTTCAAAGATTCCAAGAAACAGGAATAAAATAACGAGTATCGATATTTATTATCAGAACGTAAGAGGCTTACGAACAAAATTGGAGGAGATTTATGCGGGATTGTTAGCATCTGGCGCAGATTTATTTACTATTACAGAAACCGGTTTCAACGAATCTATTCGTGATGTAGAAATTATTCCCCCCGACTACACTATCATTAGATGCGACCGAGCGGACGGGCGGAAACACGGCGGAGTGTGTCTCGTGGCCACACCGCGTCTCGAGCTGCGACGAGTGCCGATCGACGACGTAAACATTGACGATCATGCGTTTGAACTAGTAGGTGCGACGGTTTACTTGCGCAATAGATTTTTATTTTGTTTATGTGTTGTTTACATTCCGCCTAGTAGTAGCGAAGAAGAGTACATGTTGTTATTTAAAATAATTGAACAATTTTGTGATAGGTTTAGTGAGGTAGTTGTGACAGGGGATCTAAAGGAGAAATACCAAATACGGCCTGTAGCGGCCAGACAGTTGTGAATCGTTGAAATTAAACATATAATTTTTAAAATTTTTACATCGTTTTCGTTTCTTGATAGAGTATCGGTGAAAGAATTTAGTAGATATTTAAAGATTAATTATTTTGAATAGGCTATCGTAATAGCGGATGAATGTCTTATGTTGCAAGCATTAAAAATAAAATGAAGTATGGTAGGCAGAAATTGTTGGAAGGAAATAATATTTTTATTATTATATTAGAAAACAATATATTTTATTTACTTTATAAGTATATTTGTAAAAAGAATCAAGAAATATATAATTTATTATACATTCCATAATTATTAATCGGTAAAAGTCGTTTTGTTTTTTAATCGATAGTAGAAATATTTTTTCAAACCATTTGCAACACTTTTTTATCTGTTATGTCATTCGTGTTGCTACTGTGTATCGTAAATATTTTGCTCTGATTTATTGGTGTTTTCGTACGGTTTTAATGTAATGTAATTGAATATAAATTCAATAATAATGATCAGTACCTTCTACCCATGCTAAGAATATGCAGCGGTGTTTGTGATTGTGGTTAGCTTTTTTGGACGAGTATACATAGTACGAGGTTCCCTAGTACACAGGTGATTATTCATTATTATTGGCCACTCTTTATGTAGTTTTTGTTCTTTAAGACGCAAAGACATACCTTTATTTACATCTAGGTATTATATTTATGTTAAAATTCAATTTTGAGGTATATTTAGTTGCGGAATAATTTCCATTTCAAATATCTCGTATCTTATTTCCACCAAAAGTTATTTAAAAAGAAATTATACAGGTTAATAGAGTAGTCATTTATCTTCAAAACACACATGGTGTCGTGTTTGGCCGTGCCAGGCCCATAATGTATGGCCAAATGGTACATCTCCTTTATATTAATGCCCTGCGTGTATAACTGCATACTTTGATTTCTTTACGACATATTGTGGATTCACTCAGAGTAACACGGTGACAAATTGCAACGACCGCTGTCTAGATTTAGTGTTAAGTACGTATGCGGATAGTGAAAGTGTATGTGTGCGCGCGGCTCGGGAGCCGTTAGTGTCTGTAGACGCTTATCATCCACCGCTTGAGGTGTCAGTGTTGGGCTCGCGAGCTTACACAGACCTAGAAGCGACCTTGAGCTCCTCTGTATCCGACGCAAATACTCAACATAACGGTTGGAACTTTAATAAAGACGATCTTTCTACGTTGTATGCAAAAATATCAGCGGTAGATTGGACATGTTTGTATAGTTTAGATTTATAGGCTAGTCTGAATTACTTCTATGATACTTTATATTCACTTATAGATGACAGTGTTCCCAGAAAAAAGCGAAACCGTTTACCGTCGAGGTACACTTACCCTGAATGGTATACGAGTGATATTATTCGCGAAATTAAATATAAAGCCATACTTCATAAGAGATATAAACATAGTGGTTCAAAGGTCGACTATGAATCGTTTGCACAGTGTAGAACTAAAGTAAAAAATGAAATAATTAAAGCGCAACAACAGTATCGGTACCGCATACAAAATCTTATGTTGAAAGACCCGAAATCCTTTTGGAAATATGTTAATTCTAAAAAAGCAAATAGTAACACACATAAGATTGTCAAAAATGGGGAGATGCTAACAAATGAGCAGTCAGCCACCGAGTTTGCGAAGTATTTTCACTCAGTGTACAGTACAGTGAAACCTAAATTAAATGAAGGCGCGGCGATAGCGGAGGCGGGTTGCAAAAACGCTGCGGCGCGGGTTCACCTTGATAATCTACAGTTATGCGATGTGCAGCGTGCGCTGAGACAACTCCAGCCTAAAAAATCCTCGGGACCAGATGGTATACCATCATATATATTCAGCGACTGTAGAGCGGTATTAGCAGAACCTTTGTTACATATCTATAACTTGTGTTTAAAACATGCGGTTTTCCCTGAAATATGGAAAGTAACCCGAGTCATACCGGTGCCAAAGGGAGGTTCGGGTGCCAAGGTGGAGGAGTATAGACCAATTGCCGAATTGTCTACACCGATTGCCATTTATTCTCAAGTAAACTCGCAGCGTTCTGACGCTCAGCACGGATTCCGGCCGGCACGGAGCACTGCTAGCAATCTCTTGAATTACATAGGGACTGTGTTACCGATAGTGGATGGTGGGGGACAAACTGATGGTGGGGGACAAAAAAGCGTTTGATGTAGTCGATAATGATGTGCTTTTAAAAAAGTTTGCAGCCGTAGGTTTCACCCCACACTTGCTTATTTTTTTTGCAGATTACATGCGTGACAGGCTGCAGTATGTAGAATTTGCAGGAAGCCAGTCGGTACCATATTTAACATGGTCTGGTGTAAATCAAGGCAGTAATCTCGGTCCCTTGGCATTCCTATTATTGATAAATGACCTACCGAGTGTTGTTAGAAATGCTAAATGCTTGTTGTTTGCCGTTGACCTTAAGTTATCGTTACCAATCCGAAGCACGAATGACTGTGAAGATCTACAGAGAGACGTAAACAGTGCGGTGGCCTGGAGCAAAGATAACAACCTTCAGTTTAACACGTCCAAGTGTTAGTAAGTAAGTAGTGTCCACTATAACATTTTCGCGGGCACACACTTACATACAGCATAGTTATGTGATAGACAACACACCGATACCTAGAGTTACTGAGATCAGG
Source organism: Euclidia mi (assembly GCA_944739405.2). Classification (NCBI taxonomy): domain Eukaryota; kingdom Metazoa; phylum Arthropoda; class Insecta; order Lepidoptera; family Erebidae; genus Euclidia; species Euclidia mi. The sequence continues at coordinate 53,417,427 of OX123196.2, read as the reverse complement.
GATCTAGGTGTGCCCCTTACCTTCCTTCCTTAGTTTCGTGAACACATAGTTAGCTTCCTTAGTTTCGTGAACACATAGTTAGCGTATGCAAAAAAGCATATAGGAACTTAGGTTTGGTGCTCCGAATGGCTAACGGTTTCACGAATATCGCTGCTATAAGAGTGTTATACAATTCCTTAGTAAGAAGTCAACTAGAATGTAACGCTGTCATCTGGGCTCCGCATGAAACTAAATATAGCCTCATGTTGGAGCGCGTACAAAATAAATTCATTAGGTTTATATATATGAAGCAGTACGGAGTTTATCCATTTTACCCGTTAATGTACCCAACGTTATTTATTTTGGGTATGGTTGGCTACAACGAGCTAAGGGTTAGGAGGACGCTCACACTTGTAACGTACGTCTTCAACGTACTTAGAGGTAAGTTGCACAACGCAGACATATTGGCGAGCGTTGGTTTGTTTGTCCCGGACCGATATGTGTGGCGTCGCAGACAAGCACGACTGTTCGCGGTGCCGCGCGCTCGCACTAACTTGCAACAGCAAGCTCCGCTCACGCAAGCCTTCTGTGTACTTAACCACATAGCTAATGATGTCGACATATTTTTTTGTGCTCTGAGTGAATTCACAAGGATAGCTCTGTTTAAGATCTGTTATAATAATATGTAAAAATAATATAATAGAATGTTTTAATTTATGATTGCTACACCATTGCATTGGGTGTAAACCTGAGAAGATGTGTGTATTATGAGAAACAAATAAATAAATAAAAAAATAAATAAATAAAACTTTTCTTAATGGCTTTCAAATTAACTTTCCGTGTCAAATGATAAACTTTCAACGAATGCAACACAAGTAATGACTGCACGGATAACTTCGCTGTTTCATCACTTACTTGCTTGGTACTAATTTGTGTTAGACGGGACAAAACTCATGCAATACACAAAGATTTATTCCAAGGTCTGTTCTTCACTGTGTTCGTCTTGTGGTTTCCTCGTACAGCGGTACAGGATTTATTTTTCGTAATGGATAGGTACGTTTTTTAAAACAAGGTTTGAGTGGTGACCACGTACCGGACGACGCAGCAGGGGTAGGCCTCCCGCAATGTTGACCGACGATCTGATTAAGGTCGCGGGAAGCCGTTGGATGCGGGCGGCTCAAAATCAGTCTGTGTGGAGAACCTTGGGGGAGGCCTTTGTCCAGCAGTGGACGTCTCTAGGCTCACATGATGATGATGAGGATGTAATCTTGGATGCAACGTGCCTGATTCATGCCTTGACCTCATGACCCGAGGCACAAGGTTAGACGAAATTAACAATGATTGAATACGCGTGTTTTTTAAACAGCACGCAAAAGAGCAGATCTGGTGGTAAGCGATTACCACTGCTGACACTAGCAACACCAGAGAAATAACCAGCGCGGTGCAGGCGGCTCAAAATCGGTCTGTGTGGAGAACCTTGGGGGAGGCCTTTGTCCAGCAATGGACGTCTCCAGGCTGACATGATGATGATGATGATGTAGTTTTGGTTGCAACGTGCCTGATTCATGCCTTGACCTCATGATCCGTGGAATAAGGCAAGACGAAATTAACAATTATTGAATACGCGTGTTTTTTAAACAGCACGCAAAAGAGCAGATCTGGTGGTAAGCGATAACCACTGCTGACACTAGCAACACCAGAGGAGTCATCAACACGGTGAAATCTGAGTAAATGAAGTGAGTAGGATCAGGCACTCCTGAGCGTCATCTCCACGTCCATCACTCTCATCCCTCTGGATGAGGGTAATGGAAATGGAGATGGCGCTTTCGGCAGTCTTACTCGTCGAATGAAATACAACAGCATAGGTCATCATCAGCTCATATTACTTAACGTTAATATTCTGTTGTAGTACATCCCCGGACGAGCCATCGATTCAAATCGGATTCTCTCTGCATGGCAGTCTGTTGGAAACTCAAATAAACTTTTGCCGATTTAAAGCTTAGAAAATAAATAGATTCGATTTAGTGACGATATTTGTAAGTTGTAAATAAATATTTGTTACGTCAATTGCGAGGTAGAAAATCAAGCTAAACGAAAATATTTTTGGTGCTTTACAGGCCTATAAAATGTCTTATTTTTAGGTCACGTGACCGATTGGAACCATGTGCTTGACTAATTACGTGTGAACTTGGCGAGAGCATGTGTGCATGGTTTGCACTAAAACTTAGTTATATACGTTTTTGTATTTTGCGTCGTCTATTTTTAAAACCGATATGTGCCCATATGCTTTTGGTTTTGCCGGAGTGTTATAGAAAATCATCATCGTCATCCTTTAACTCTTTCAATCTACTTTAAATATTTACCCTCTTCAACAGCCAGCAACCCTTATATGCGGCCAGATTTAATTAGGCAGGCATATATAATCATAATTAGAAGAAATAGCTTTAATTTTATATATAAATCATAAAATAAATGTACCGAAATCATACCTGCTTACACCTGGCTGCGGAGAGGTGCGGCCAGGTGGCAAACGGCAACCGTGATTTTTCAGAATCTGCATTTATATTGCCGTGATGTAAAATCAATAATAATTGCCTAAGAATAATGATTGTTTACCGAATATCCTGTTGAAACCATCTAGATATACCTAATATATTCCAGTTACCATTAAAGCAACACAATATTCTAATGCGGCACAGTACACAGTTTTATACACAATATTTGTGTTAATGTCATATGTTTGTCATAAAACACACCGATCCATATTGCATCTAGTGCGCAATTAACTGCAGCCGATCTAATTACTGGTACGGTCTACGTAGCATTGTGCTACGATACTGTAGCTCGTAGCTATACATGCTTTGAACATCATACGCTTCGTACGGTCTAGAATGTGCTACAGGTTTAGGTGTTCTACAAACTTATAGTAAATGTCTGTTCTTTATGAATAAGCTTACATAAAATTAAAAGTTACTTAACGGATTGTTTCTGTCTGTTTACGGCGATACAAGATTTTACAATGCGGAATCCGTTTAAAAAAATGTTCGGTCATTTTTAGCACGACGATTCATTCGATCATTCCATACGTACTTACTATCGCATGAAAGTCTTACAAGGCATAGACTCCTTACAATGTATTTAGCCTATGTAATTTTCTATAATGTCGATATGTGCGGCTTAATCTCGTCTTCTATTCACTTTTACTTCGTGAATTCGATATCAATCCCATGTTTTATTTCAACCACTTGATCATGTGCAGTATTCTGTTCACAATTTACAGCGAATAAATTTCATTAGAAATTAATAGCACTCATTTATAAAGTCATACAGAACTGATAAATGACAATTAGTAATAGAGAATCTATTAAATTTATGCACTAGAAGTGAATTGATTTCAGGGATAAAGCCAATGAGTGATTGCAGTTCATTTTGTTTGTCGCCAATGAATCTAGCTTTATATTGCACTGGTTTGTTAATTGATTGGATGGGCAATCATTATGGTATTGGCAACGGCAAACTTTTTGTAAGTAAAGACTGATTAATGAACACTCTGTATAAAGAAAAGCTTGAGACGCAATCAGCAAGGTATACAGCTTGAAGAACTGATCGGCCGCTTAGGGGTAAAAAGGTTCTAGAGCGACGATCACGCACTGAACGATGCAGCAAGGGGATCTTGGGATCCCAAGAAGCAGTTGTTTGCGGGCGGCTCAAGATCTCTCCTTGTGGGAGTTTCATCTTCAGAATTAAACATCTAGAGTCAAGATTAGCAACAGGCGAATGTAATTCATTTATAATTACATTCGCCTGTTGCTAATCTTGATTCTCACCTCGACGCAAGCTATTGGTACAACTCGTCCAAATTAAAAATAGTTTATTTGAGGTCGATCACCCGCGTCAATAACGATTAGTCAGTGATTTGGTAATGATTATATTGCGAAATATCTGTGAACGGTTTTTATCAAAATCGGCAAAATTTGCCGACAAGTTCACTTGGTATTACTGAGAGCTTTGCGCGATGTAGCAATTTCACTTAAATTTTATTTTAATATTTGGCCAGTCTTTCGGCTTATTACTTTGGCGTCACACCCTTGCTATTATTACTTATGAACAAGTATTACCCCATTTGAACCTTTTTTGATTATTTATTCGTCCTAACATTCTGCATTTCCCCAAATAGGGTCCCATAAAACCCATGTGCCTCACCTTTTTCGCGAAATGCTTGCAGCCTTATACAAACAGTTCAGTATTATGGATAAGATCGCAGTACTATTTACAGGCTCTATAAATTATTCGCTCAGCTTAAGTAGAAAGTATAATATTATGTTTAACTTGTAATATGTGTAGGACTGGTACTTGTGCTTAAGAAGTCTTGTGGTACCGATATCGTGGCTTAAATTTTAAATTATGCTAACAATTGTTTGGATCTCAATTTATTGTTACTGTTCTATACCTACGCCTGGTTCTTACATTGAAACATTCTTTAACGTATTTTTTATTACGTATGAAACAATATACATACATACATACATACATACATACCGTCACGCCTTTTATCCCCGAAGGGGTAGGCAGAGGTGTATTTCTACACCCACTTTTCGCCAGATATACTTTAGTCCCACGTAATAAGGGGCGAGCCGTACCGGGCACATTTCCAGACTCCGTGCTGCTACTGAGAATTTCGTGACAGAAAAACCCAATAACACTGCCCGACCCAGGAATCGAACCCGGGGCCTCCCGATCCCACGCGCACATTTATGCCGCGAGACCAACGAGGCAGTCGTATATGGTTTGATGTCGAGTTTTCCGTCTCTACGCAAAGATGGTATTTGCATCGTGTTATCCCTTAGTCGCCTCTTACGACACCCACGGGAAGATAGGGGGTGGTGACACTTGTATTCTATGCCGTCAACCACACGGCAACATATAACAATATCTATAGATAATAATATTCCCTATACTATATTTGGCTGTTCAATTCGAATACATTTTGCAAAAAAACAAAGTGGGTAATCGTGTAAGTGTGAAGTTGTGTGATAAATAGTGATACGTGCGTTGTAATTACATTCTGGTGAGTACGTCCCAATTTGTTCAGGACATTATCGAGTTTTCCAATACGCATAATCGAGGTTAAAGTGCTTTTCGTATTATTTTTACTCGCTGTTTATACCCACATAAGTTGCTGTGATAATTAGTTTTGTTTATCCCTGCCGATTATACGGTTTCTAGAAAAGAAAATGCCTAATAATAACCGTAAGAATAGAAGCCGTTCTAGGAACCGCAGCACATGGTCTAGGGAGTGTGAATCCCGTTTTAGGGATCGAGATTCGCGTTCCAGGGGCCGTGATCGGCGTTCTGGGAACCATGTCTCGCGTTCCAGTAACCGTTATCTGGACTCCAGAGATCGACATTCCCGTTCTAACATCAACCGCAAACAAAGTAACTCTCCTAGCAATGTATTAATTGTACAAATGCAAAACATACAGGATCGACTGGCGTCATTGGAGGAACGACACCGTCCTCCTTTACCGCGACCACGTGAGTCGAGTGCTGGCGCAACAACGCCGCCGCGGTCAAAGTCGACTGCGACCGAGCCTCGAGAGTCTGCGGTCCTGTCTTCACCAGAGCGTTCCGTGGGTGCAGCCACGACTCATGATGGCGGCGCTGCTGATCGTATTATTGACGCAATATGATCAATCAACACGACGGTGAGATCTACCCAATCTTATTATATTTCGAATTTTGATCCAAGCATCCACGACATTGACAACTGGTGTGAGGAAGTAGACCGCGCTAAAATTTTGAATCATTGGAGTGATAATGAGTGTCTGTCCCGTATTGGAAATCGTTTGAAAGGTGATGCTAAGACAGGTCTTTGCATCACCTTTCAAACAATTTCCAATTTCCAATATTGAGCCAGGGCTCAATGAGTGGGTTACAAATGACCGTAGTTACACCCTTATACGGTAGATCAGATACCGTCACGTACGAAAAGGTTCGGTACATCATATCTTTGCCGTACCATTAAGATGTGGAACTCACTGCCAGCTCACGTGTTTCCTTCCTCCCTTGATCCTGGGTCCTTTAAGCGGGGCGTGAAAAAGCATCTCTCAAGGCCGTCAAAGTGAGGGCCGTCATGTCACATTGCTTAACCAGCAATTGGGGATGGTGGCCTTCCTAATAGGACTTGACTGTCAGCTTACCATCAGGCATTTTTTTTAAATAACAAAAAAAAAAATGGAGTAACTTTAAAAAGGAATTTAAACCCTTGTACCCTTAGAAGCCTCACATCGCGAATATTTTATATAAGGTTATGTCTACAAATTCCGATAAGTACTCGACATATGCCGATTACGCCCGCAGGTCCCTGTTAAGGCTACGCATAGTTAAAGGGTTAAGCGAGGAGCTGATCTCTGCAATAATAATACGGGGCGTTACAGATCCGCAAATCCGTGCTTCGGCGACTAATGCTAAATTGATGCCGAATGAGCTAGTAGAGTTCTTTTCTATCTACGTTAAATCAAATACCCACTCCACTTTTCATAAGAAGTCTAACTATAATTCCCGTAATGATCGTTCTTCAAAAACAAATTTTGATGCCAGCTATTGTAAACGTAGATTCGATGATGGTAAATGTTTTTCGTGCGGTCAGTATGGCCACAGGCAGTCTAGCTGTACTAAAAAGCCTAAAACCACGACCGACGATAGTAGTGGCAATAATACTAATCAGAAAGATAATTCCGTTTCTAATCCCAATAGGACAGAAGCATAAGCTTATTGTAAAAAGCCCGTTCATAGAATTGAAACTTGTTTTGCAAAACAAAAAGCAGATTCACGTAATAAGAACAATGTTAACTTTTGTCAAGAGTACCCCAATAAAAACAAAGATATTGCCGTGGCAGTCATGGGGACCCCTGTTGATGTCCTCATTGACAGCGGTTCAAGTATATCATTGATTTCTTCATCTTTGTTAAAACATTTTAAATGCCCGCGCAGACCCGCTTTCAGGATTTTGCGAGGTATTGGCGCTAAGGAAATCGAGTCAACCTATTTTGTTACTTTGCCAATAGAGTTTAATGAAATAACTTTAGAAGTAGAGTTGCATGCTGTGTCCCCCGAGTTCATGAACACCTCTATTATTGTTGGTACCGATGTATTAAATCGGGAAGGCGTTACTTATGTCCGCACTCGCGAACCACAACACCAAGAGTTCAAGAATGACATCCAAAATTGACTGGTCCCAACTCCCTCACGTCATCTTTGATAACACTGTTATTCCCATTCAGGACAAAGTAAAGAACCTGGGTGTAACTATAGACTCTTCTCTTACTTGGCGATCGCAGATCCAAGAAGTGAGCCGCAAGGTATTTTCCTCAGCGGGTTCACTTAGAAGACTAAGAAATTTTCTACCAACTGCTACCAAAATTGCTCTTGCTAACTCTCTTCTTTTACCCATTATTGATTATGCAGATGTCAGCTATCTAGATATCGCCGAAAACCAGCTTGACAAACTTGAGCGCCTTCAAAATGTCTGTATACGATTCATATTTGGATTACACAAATATGATCACGTTTCACAATTTCGAGCACAGCTCAAGTGGTTACCCATACGACATCGCCGGAATGCTCACATTCTCTCTTTACTTTATAATATATTGTTTTACCCTTCTACTCCCGCCTATCTTAAAGGAAGTTTCGAGTTCCTCCATGATACGCATAACCGTTATTTAAGGTCATCAGAAAATTTGAAACTGAAAATGCCGGTTCATTCCACAGCATTTTATGACAAATCCTTTTCAGTTACTGCTGTTCGCTTATGGAATGCCCTACCGTTACACATAAGACAGGCTCAGACTATAACTAGATTTAAAGCAATGGTAAAGGATCACTATCTATCATTATAACTTTTCTCATTCTACATTATAGGTATATGTATGTATTTATTTAAATATTGTATACTTATTTGTATGTATGTATTAATATTTTATGTATATATTACTTGTATATATTAATATTTAAGTATTTATTTGTATGAATATATGTTATTACACGAATTTATATATTTAATATATTTTTACAAATGTACACTTGCAACTACCATTTATTTCCAACCAATAATATCCATCCAAAGGTTGCCTGGTAGAGATCGCTGTCAGCGATAAGGCCGCCCTTTGTACTTACTTGTTCAGAAAATTTCTACCAATGTATGTATAAGTGTACAATAAAGTATAAATAAATAAAATAAATAAATAAATAACACCTCACCTATGAGACTCGTCTTATACATAATGTTATGTGTATTGTGTCGCGAATGCAGGTTCCGATTCGGACACCTTTAACTGGTCAGCACTTGAAGGAGTTGCTTAATTTAATTGACGAATTTTCAAAATTCTTTATTTCCGGGACAGCTACTTCCACTGTTAACACTGGCTGTATGTCGATTAAATTGAATAGCAATACCCCTATTAATTACAGACTATACCGTCTCTCATATTCTGAAATATTGAAAGTTCGTGAAATCATTCGAGACCTCCTAGAAAAGAATATTATTCAGGAGTCTGAATCGAAATATGCTAGCTTCATTCTTCTTGTTAAGAAGAAGGATGGATCAGACCGAATGTGTGTCGATTACCGGAAACTAAATGAAATTACAATTAAAGATCGTTTTCCGTTACCGTTGATTGACTACCACATAGACCGGTTGGGCAAACAAGTATTTTAGCAGTCTCGATATGGCAACAGGGTTCCTATGGATAAAGACTCGATACCACTCACAGGTTTTGTCACACCGGCGGGTCATTATGAGTATTTGAAGATGCCTTATGGTCTGGCAAACGCACCTGTCATTTACCAACGAATAATGTCAAAAACCTTACGTGAGCATCTGGAATCTGGTGAAACACTCGTGTACATCGATGATGTGCTTATCCTGAGCAATACGGTTCAGGAAGGACTACTTATTCTTCGTTAAGTGCTCCAAACTCTGACAAGTTCTGGTTTTTCCATAAATCTTAAGAAATGTTCCTTTTTGTCGACTAAAGTAGAATACCTAGGACGCACTATAAGTCAAGGTCAGGTACAGCCGAGCGAACGTAAGGTTCAGGCTTTAGTTGAGGCACCCATTCCAAAAACTGTAAAACAGGTCCGCCAATTTTTGGGCCTCGCGAGCTATTTTCGTCGCTATATACCTGATTTTGCGAGTAAGACTGCTCCTATTACTAAATTGACAAAAAATGGTGTACCTTTCGTCTGGAGTAGTGAACAAGAAGAAGCACGGCAGGATATTATCACACGACTTACGAGCAAGCCTGTACTGGCTATTTATGATCCCGATCTGCCTATTGAGATCCATACAGACGCCAGTTCTATTGGATTTGGTGCAGTGCTTCTCCAGGTTCACGAAAAGGGCTATAAACGAGCTGTTAGCTATTTTAGTAAACGAACCCAGGGTGCCGAGCCAAGGTATCATTCCTATGAGCTCGAGACCTTGGCCGTCGTTAGAGCACTGCAGAATTACAGACACTATCTGGTCGGTGTCCATTTTACAGTCGTAACCGACTGCAATGCATTAAAAGCTACGCAGCAAAAGAAAGATCTTTTGCCTCGCGTCGCCAGATGGTGGATATACCTACAAGATTTTGACTTTTCTTTAGAATACTGTAAGGGTACTTCAATGTCACACGCAGATTATTTAAGCCGTAATCCCGTTAATTGTTGTGAGGCAAGAAAACAGCAAAACTGGGCTAAAATGGCTCAGGCTGCTGATGAAGAAACCCAACGGCTTCTGCAACAATTGACTGACGGACAGTTAGACTCTAAACGTTATGTGCAAAAGAATGACCTCCTCTACTATAAATACTCCCCAATAGGAGAGGAGACTAGACTTTTGTGCTTTGTACCCAGGGATCATAGACTCAGTACTCATAGGCTCAGGATCTTCCACGACGAGCATGACCATCCCGGAGTAGATAAAACACTAGAACTCATAAGGAAACATATTTGATTCCCTTCTTTAAATTTATTTGTGCAAAAGTATGTGAGTCATTGCCTTGTTTGCATAACACATAAAAGGGTTCCTTGAGCTCCTCACCAGCTCATACACTCATGGGAAAAGCCAGGTGTCCCTTTCGAGGTCAATCATGTAGACGCGTTAGGTCCCCTGCCTCAGTCTAACGGTTATAAGTACGTACTAATTGTCATAGACGCATTTTCTAAGTATTGCCTTTTATACCCTATGTTTGGTCAAGATGCGAGCGAGTTAAAAAGACTTTTAACTAATGTGATCTCTCTGTTTGGAACCCCTAAATTAATTGTAGCAGATCGTGGTAGGATGTTCCTAAGTTCAGATTTTACACAATTTGTAACAGAGTTGGGCATTGACTTGCACCTCATAACACTTGAGATGCACCACTCGAACGGGCAAGTTGAACGTTACTGCCGTACGTTACTGAATATGGTGCGTGTAGAGTGTAATCATCGGCAAAATGAATGGTCCGAGGTTATGTGGCGATTACAGTTGGTTCTGAACACAACCAAACAAAAACTACTAAGTCATCGCCTTTGAATCTGCTAGTAGGCATAGAAGCAGCTACGCCTCTTATACGTCATCTCGTTTGAGACGTCGCCCTAGACAACTCACATCCGAAACGTAGGGGCGTTAAGGAAGATGCAAAGACAAAGAGCTTCTGAGCGTCTAAAGATAAACCAACATCAACAAGATGCAAAGGTTAACGCTAACCGGAGGCCTGTTCGATCATTTGATATTAATTCGCTGGTTTTTGTTATCAAACAGGAACAAGCGACTGGCAAGCTCGACTCGGGCATGCGCGGACCATATCGAGTTGTCAAGGCGCTTCCCATGGCCGCTACGCGCTGCAGCTGCTGGCTGGCTCGTATGGAAAAGCGACCCAGGCCGCGGCAGAATTAATTTTTTTTTTGGTGCCGTGGCGAGGGGAGTGGACTCCTGATGCTTGTGCAGCCTTCTTTGAGGGTGAGACAGCGTAGTATGATATGCGAACGTCATGCCTATGTCATAAGATCGTTGACGCCACATGGTACGCTAACGTCGTGCCTATGCCATGTGTCGCGTGTGTTGTGAGAAATATGCTAAGGTCGTTCCTATGTTTCTCACAGTCGGAGATAGCGAACGTCGTGCTTCCTCTCTGGCTTGGGTGAACGTGGTTCACTATGCTAATATTGTTCCTTGGTTGTGGTGATGCAGCTGAGGTGTCTGGAGCGCTTCTGTTGCATCACTCCAACGCGTAATTTATTTAATTAGCTTGTGACTTATTTAATTGTAAATGTTCTCAGGTGCAGATTGTGATGATGATGATACAGGGTCCACGCCTGAGCGAGCTGCCAGAAGTAACGATGTGCCTTCTTCCGAGAACGCCTTGGAGCCTGTACCAGGCACCTCCAGAGCATCGGAAGCCCAGCAACTTGAGACATGGGAGCACGAGGACGTCCTCCAGTCAGGAGAGGCCGTGTTAGCGGAAAAGGAATAGACAAGCTGTTGGTTGTGGGGATGACGCACAGTGGTGGGAGCGCGCCTTTATAAGCGCGTGCACCGGCCATTCCGCACTACTTCGCCGCAGTGTCAACTTGTTAAGGGGAATCTTTGCCCGATTGTACAGTCAAATTGCCTATGATTCATTATTTTTAATTGTTTAAAATCAGTATAAGTTACGCCTGATAAAGTGCTTAGTTTGTAAAATTAACTTGGAAGTACATTTCTATTGTGTTGTTGATTGTTTTTTTTTAATTAATTCATCGCTAGAGTGATAAATATATATATATAAATTTGCATGTATATCTTATTTAAGATTTTCGTATTACCTCAATGTTACACGAGCGACGCCGCGGGCAAAAGCTAGTCTAAATATATTTTAGTATTTAATTTTTTAACGGCTTTCCCAGGAATGAGGTGTTTGCCTCTGCAAGTAACCAGATTGGTTGGAAGGATTTTAAGGAGAATAAATAATTCGCAACTTAAATCTTTGTAAGCTTTGATCTCATAAATTATGTAATAGATTTTATTTAAAGTCGTAGTAGCCCAGTAGCAACGGTAAAGCTTTTGCTTATTTTATGATAAAAATTGTACTACTTATTATCCAGCAATATAATTTTTATACTGTACTTAGTCTGTAATTTATTACCACTAGGTGTACGTAACGGACTGCCAAGACGATGGTCTTGGGTTCGATCCCCATTTATCCCAGACACACACCTCTGACTTTTTGAAGTTATGTGTGTAGTGTTAATGTTAATTATCGCTCGCTTGATAATGTGCCCGGTAGATTCTCTGCCTACCTCTTCGGTGATAAAAGGCGTTAAGTTATGTTATGTATGTACCTTAGTACATACATAACATAACTTCACGCCTTGCCACTATGTATATTCACAAAACTACGCGGATATCATCAGGCATCTGTCTGAATACAAGAAACCTCCGAAACTAAATGACGTCGAAACACGTTTTTGAAATCGCAACAGTTTGTCAAGCAGCTCCGTTCGTGGCAGCTTACACGACAAACTCTAACTCAAACGTAGTAGTGGCAATTTAGTTGCAATACTGTTCATTTCAATGTTGATACAGATGATTCTGTTTAACAAATAAATATTTCTGGTTTTACATACTTAGACTAGACATATAGTTACTTCTACTAGACTAAAACTGAATCGTTTAGGTATTCGTGTAAAACTAAACCAGTAAACAGCTGCACCGATATTCTTTAAAAGTTTAATGCGTGAAGTTCATAATTGGATTGATTAGAGTCACATCGAAATGAAAAGCCTAACGAAAGATTGTTTGCAGCTAAGTCAATTAAGAAAATGCTATTATTATCCACAAGTTAACACAGTCATGTCGAAAAATGGAATAATAGAAGGGCCAGAAATACAACAAAGGTATAAAGTAAACAATTTAACTTCTTATTTATATGAATACGTGAGTTTTCTTATCTTATGTAAAGAAAAGGTTATACTTATTATATATGACACAAAGGTATCATAAAATATTTAAGGTCAGATAGAATTTCTAAGTCGAGATTGATGATGACTGTCTATGACACATCATAGACACGTTACTAATAGTACCAGTTACTACAAAATACAGTTTACAGTCCACTGCCCATTGATCTATATATTATCTCAATGCCACTGCCTAACATCTTTTATTTGAAACTGGCTTCGACAATGACGTATAGTGTTGTCGTCTGTAATTCCGGATTTTACAAAAATAGGTCCACGTAGCACAGATACTCACCAATGATAAAGGCTGTGTAACAATTTGTTCACACACTCACGACTTTTTGGAGAAGAAGGCAGAGATTATAAAAATACCTCATGACATTTCCTTAAGCTTTAAGGATGTCACCAAAGTAATGAGCACTTTCACAAAGGAGATTTAATCTTCTGTATTTAATATATTATATTATAGATCAAATAAAAAAGCAGTTATATTGTGAGTTTTACTTGAAAGCTAATATTAAGTCAGATCAGGTTAGTCTAGTAAGCGGACCCTAGGCTAGGACTAAAAGAAAAGAAGTCCTTCAAGAAATACTAGCACGGGCTCAGATGACTCGCTGTAGTTAATAAGTGGCTGCACTTTCTATCTACAGTGATTCATATTTTTTTTACTCGATACGAGTTTTAAATATTACAAAAAAAAGATATTTCAATTAATTTCCCTGGCAACCCTAGATTTTGAAAGACAAATATCATGGTACAGCACTAAGTAAGTAAAGCTGTTGAGAAAGTGAAGTCTTAAGTCGCTAATGAGGTTGAACATAATATGTGTACCTGACTGATAGTCCTGGCTTACTGCGTAGTTGAGAGGCATTATAACGTGTGGCTGTAGCTAGGCTATTTATACGGTCTTAAGAAATTCATCTTAGTTAGCTATCAGGGTTAAACATCATTCAGTTGACTGTTAAAAAACTCCATCGAAACCAATAAGAGGTAAACAATTTTATGGTAAATTAATTAAGATATTTTTTATTATATAAAATACCAGGGGAAGCCCACGAACATACACGCCAAATTTCAGATTATTGTGGCCATTAGTTTTGGCTGTCCATTGTCTGTCAGTCAGTCAGTAAATCAAGTATTTTTATTATATACAGACATAATTTTAAAAGCTCAATACCTAAACAAACTCACTCTACTATAAATTTTAAATATTTTTATAGGGCCATTTATCCGTCCAAGTGGGATCTCCACCTTGTCGTGGTGGGGGCCGAGCTCAGTAACCGGCGTAGACACCCGCCGTGAAGCTAAGAGGGATCCCGGGAGTGGAAGCTCCACGTGGACTTGAGTGAAGCATGCGTAGGATGCGTCCATAGGTGCGGGTGCGGGGGACAGTTTTGTCTGTCCCTCGCAGCCGGGCGCGGTTACAGGAGGAGAGGCATGTCAGTGTTGCAATGCCGCGCGCCCTATCTTCCGTGACCAAATGAGGGCGCACCATTTGATGCGTTGCGGTAGGGCCGCAGAGGAAGTGGAGATGCGGTGTGGTCAGGTTGCCGTCCTCCCTATCCACTGCGGCCGTTTTAGTGCCTGCAGACGGCGAGCGCTGGGGCTGCTCCACATCCGCCAAAAGGCAAGGAGGCGGCGTAGTGTCCGCGCCGCCTCCCAAGTTGCATAACGAGGCCTACCAACACTCACTGTGGGCCAGTCCCGCACGGGGTCACGGCAAAAATGCTATCCGCGAATCGCGTGACCCCGTCACTACACGGTATCCGTAGGGACACCGCGGTAGTTTTAGTGGGTATGCCCCGAACACCTGGGGAGAGCCTCCACACACCTCCTCCGCCAGTCCCAAGACCGGTCGATCACACTCTGGGCGGGTTGGCGTCAAGTTGAGATGGCTCATAAGGAGAGTTTCCACCGCAGTCAACAAAAAAGGGCCATTTATCAGCAAAACACTAAGCAGTTGCTGAGCTGCCGTAAATAGACTTCTGTTTATCAAATAATATTTTTTCCGTGCACAAACAACAGACAATCTGACGAACTTTATCATTGTTGCCTCAGAACTTCCAACTAGCCGCAAAAATTTACAAAATACATTTTTTTATCACAGCCGGTATAAAAAGCGCGGCTAATCTTGTTACGTGAGTGTAATTTTTTTGAAATATTACCGCTATCTTGTCATAAGAGCATTCATTTTGATGACTGACGGTAGCCATTTTGTAGTTGCCGAGTAAAAGACTTTCAACTTAATTCCGTAGGTGTTAAAACTCATTATGTAGAGTGTTTACGAGAATAGACCTCTCATGTACGAAGTGACGGTCGTTATATGGAGTGCAATTGTGTTTAAATAAATAAGAATTTCATCTGAGTAAAATAATAACATATGCTTATGTTTTCCGTGACTTACCTGCGTCAGAAATATGGCAAGGTGAGCATGTTCTTTGAGTAAACAACTTTTGAGATGCAAGATTGTGTGTTATTTCGTCGCAACTTTTACTTCTAACTTTGGTGCTTATACGAGGGGAGTTCAATGTATTCTCGGTATAGGTATGAAGGAAAAGGCGGAAAATTCTGAATAAATTTTATTTTTCAATATACTCCCCTAACATCTCAATACATTTATTTGTTCGTGAAAGTAACTTTTCAATTCCCTCTGAAAAATATTTTTCTTCATGGCCCGAAAAATGTTCGTTTATTGCTCCCTTCAACTCTTCATCGTCCGAAAAATGCTTTCCACGAAGGTCTTTTTTAAGATAAGGGAATAGATAATAATCACTTAGGGCCAGGTCCGGACTGTAGGGTGGATGATTGATTTCTTCAAATCCGTACTCCCGCACAGCAGCCTGGGCAAGGCGCGCCTTGTGAACCGGCGCGTTGTCGTGACGCAGCAACACACCTGCGGTTAATTTTCCACAAGTTTTTTCTTTAATTGCCTCCTTTAAATTACGCAGGGTGGTTGCGTATGACGCAGCAGTAATACTTTGACCTTTTTTTGTGTACTCGATTAGCAAGATTCCCTTAGAATCCCAAAACACCGTGGCCATGAGCTTTCCTGCGGACGGAGTGACTTTGAACTTCTTCGGCGGGTCTGATCCTTTTTTGTGCCACTGCATAGACTCTTGCTTGCTCTCATGGTCATAGTGATGAACCCACGTTTCATCACCAGTAACAATCCGATCGAAAATACTTTGCGGATTTTCACCACAGAGGTCCAAAAACTCCTTACAACAGTCAACTCGCACTTGTTTCTGTAGCGCGGTGAGCATTCGCGACACCCATCTTGCACTGACCTTTGACAAATTCAGGCGCTCATGAAGGATTGTGTGAATGGTACCCACGGATAGCTTAGTCATTTCTGCTAATGTTTTCACTCTTACACGGGCATCTTCAAGTACAATTTTTTCGACTAATTTGACGTTTTCTTCAGTAGCGGCACAAATTGGCCCACCAGCGCGGGGGTCGTCTTCAATGCTCTCTCTACCCCGTTTGAATTCACTTGACCACTTCTGAATTATAGATAATGAAGGCGCAGAATCTTGGTAAACAGCCACCATTTCTTTATGGATAATTTTTTGAGTTTTTCCTTGTTTTGTGAGGAATTTTATCACTGCACGATGCTCGATTTTTTTCATCATTGTCGAATCAGTCATCATAGTTGTCTCTTCGCAATGATATCTTGAATACTAATGGTGGCAATTAAATGAAATTTTGTATTTATATCCTCAAAGAGTGTCATTAACTAATGAGATAATTAAATTACCCTTATCATTAGTATATCACCTCGATACCGAGAATACATTGAACTCCCTTCGTAAGTTGAATGAATGGTGAATTAAATTTTTATCTTTGGCTTGGTTAGTCGCGTCCTAATTACCACTAGTGTATCAGATGTAACAACAATGCCCAATGATGTTTTATCTCTGAGGAAGACCTGACATATGAAGATCTAATGCTCCATGCACCGCACTACACCAGCTATGCAACTGCCTTCTAACTTAATAGCAGTATAAAGCTGTATGTATAAGCGGTAAGTTGGTCGCTGTCGAACACATTTTCATTACTGGTTCACAACCTTTATAGATAGATGTTTTTTCCTGCTCGTTGAATGCATTCACAAACATTACATTGTATGTATTATGTTCTTGTAACTGAAGGATCACACTACCGCATTAGGAAATTCCTGTGCGAAATGATAGTGATGTTTGTGTAAATAAATAATTTAGGTACCTGATTCAAGCTTCGAACCTAACGCTAACTGCTTTTTTATACCTATTTTAGCTGTTGCCCACGGCGTCCTTGGCCTCAACATTTAAAGTAGCCAAATCCACTCTCCAGCCTGTCAACTAATTCTATAGGTACCAAATCACATCGAACCGTAGCTGACGTGTAAGCAAATAAACTCACATTTTAAAATAGAAGTAGTTGTTCTAATATGGTATCTTTAAGATATATATATATATATATATATATATATATATATATATATATATATATATATATAAGTTATCCTAGTCGTTAAGATATAGGTTCATACTAACATTTCTTCCTCCAATGATTTTGTTAGCATTTACAGACCTCAGATACACATCACTCATCGTAAATACAACATACATATCAAAGAAAACCAACACGTTGTTACGACAAAAACAAACACCACATCGTAATCCTAATATCTAATCCAACAACATTTCTCCATATTTCATCTCTGAGACGTATTCCATCTCTTACCCACTTAGGGGATTTTTCCGTTGTTGAGTGAAACGCAAACAGTGTTAGACAGATTATCAAACACTGCTAAAAGGTTCCTGTAATCGCCATTTTATACGTACATTGCGGTTTGCAAGTACCGAGTAAACACATGAATTTAAAATGCGAGTTTTCTGGGATATGATTTCAAATATTATTTTTTAAATAGTCTAAACTGAAATGGCTGACAAGCACCACATGCCTGATTAAAACCAGCTAGCACATATAGCTGCCTACGATAGTTCTACAAAACCAGGGGTTTTACTCATGAGACATGAGTAAAAACCCTGCACGTTTGACGTGGTAGTTTAAGCGGTCGCCTTGCGCACTGCGTCAAGTGTTGTGGGTTCGATTCCCCCACGAGACTCTACTTTGTGTTATCCATAAAGTGTTTCGAGACTGGGTGTTCATTGTGACCATTGGTTGCATGTTTGTAAAGTCACTCGCGACACAGGATTTATTCCTAGTGTGGGATTCGTCTTTTCTAAAATAAAAGATAGAAATAAAATCTATGTGCATAGATGTACTCTGCATGACTGTGCCACCGCAGACCACGTAAAAAACGGCCTAAAACTATTCTACATGTATGTTAAATAAAAAGAGCTTGTACATATATACACACACATAAACAATACGAGTAAATACAAGGACATCTCTTTAAATTCTCTCCAATATTTTTCACTTATCCTGACGTTTCTAAATATATCAGGGATAAACAAACAATTTTATTGTTATCGAATAAGTACTTATGGCAAGTAAGACGTCTTACTTGCTCAATAACACTAAACTCTTTGTAGATAAACAAGCAGTAAGAGCAACATATTGCCGTCATATTTTACGTCGAAAATCTATTACGGGCTCCTACCACGGTAATACAAATATAAGTAGTTGTAGCGCATAGTGAGAATTAATTGTGAGATCTTTTATTTTTATTTTGCCATTCTATGCGGTTGTAGCCCTTGATCTTTATCACTTTAACTGTTTTGGCTGGCTACATCTCATACACAGTAAATTATACGTCAGTGTTTACTCAGTTCATGATATGGAGCTTCCTATAAAATTGATTTTACAAAATATAATACGGAAACTTTATTGTTAAAAGAATATGTTCATCAAAATCTACATATTACAGCACTACTCCGTGACGTGTACGACGGTTTAGCTAGGTTATAGGTAATAAATATAG
This sequence comes from Euclidia mi, assembly GCA_944739405.2. Classification (NCBI taxonomy): domain Eukaryota; kingdom Metazoa; phylum Arthropoda; class Insecta; order Lepidoptera; family Erebidae; genus Euclidia; species Euclidia mi. Next base: position 53,398,553 of record OX123196.2, on the reverse strand, counting down.
TGTATCTACCTTGAGCATCAACCGAAATGTTGTAGTGCTGTAAAATTATATACGTGATGACTTGTTATTGGCTTTATGTTTACCATTCTGTTATTAAAGGTACATTTTAGCTGTAAGTCATCCATGTAATTTAAATAAATAAATAAAATGTTGATCTTACAAAACTGCTGTATTTGAAAGTTTTTGTTGAGTAAATTCTTTACGGGAAAACAAATAGGTACTTATAATTCGCGGTGTTTATTGCCTATAATGGGACAAGAAGAAGGGGAAGACCTAGACGAATGTCCTCTGTCTGAATGTCTCTCCAATCTGGTGATTGGAGACATCCTAAAAAAAGGACAGGTTAGAAGAGCATGCATGAGAAATTTGATCACATCAATGAATTAAGCAAGAGAGATGTGTCAGGATCGTTGCAAATGGCGTTCCGCAGTCTCTGCCTACCCCTCCGGGAAACAGGCGTGAGTCTATGTATGTATGTATGTATGTATGTATATTGCCTACAAGACTTGGTCCACACAGCTCCGCTCGCGTAAGACTATTGTACTCCCTTAGGGTTACGCAAAAGTGGGGTACGGATGGCTGATGACGATGATGACTATGTTGGTTGCGAAACGCACGCGAACGAAAGATTCGTCAAACGCAAATAGACACTGCTATAACTCGGATCTATTTCACATGAACGATTTTCATGACTCAATGAATATTTCGGAACAAACGTGTGGTGACATCTTTTCTGAGAGTTGTTTTGTTAGTTTAATATATGAGTTCTTTTATGTGGTAGTTGGAATTTATAGACTTTGTGTATCATGTGTATCGTGTATATTGCTTAGTCAACCATGAAGCGAAGTGGCTTTGTTTTAGTTATACATATTCTTTGTTAAAGATTTCAAATTCTTGACGGAATACCTGATAGAGGTAGGAACCACAAAAACTTTGTGTTAATTTTTTACGTCGGTATAGATAGTATATTTTTTATTCTTTTATTTCTTTTTGAGCACATTTATACGATCATGTTCGATATGCAGATTAAACATATTAGTGGGCTCCTGAGTTACAAATCAATTACTAATAGACTCTAGGAATGAGACTTGCAGGACTAATCTTCTAAGAAACTGGCTTTGCCATATTATAGCGCAGCCGCAGCGACAAAAGATTGATTTAGTCAGATCCGATCTTAAAGTATATTGTTGTCTATCAACGCAACGTAGAGCTTGGTACGTACTACATCCAGAACTCCATTTAACTATAAAGAAAAGACTAATTGTTATTAAGATGAGGGTTTGAGCACTTCGATAGCAATTCACACAGTACGAGTGATAGTTTCATAGTAGTTAGTGGTATAGACATTTACTCAATAAATTTCGGTACTAACTCAATCTTTTTCATTCAGCAGTAAGCAAGGTAAAGGTGTAAACAAAATTAGTTGTGAATTCACCTATTGGCTACGCAACGGTTAAATTTTGTTCAGACTTTGATAAATTGGTTACAGATAAATTATTCTACGAATTGTTCTTTTTATGTTGGCTATGTAATATTTTCGGAAGTAATATTGATGTTTTATTTTACCCACGTGTGATAGACGAACGGTACAAAGTATTTTTCTCTTGTATATATTTTGATGGTAGCAAATCTTTATACAAGTACATAAGTAGTATTCATAAATACATCGATGATTGTATATTATTTCGCTATGAGAAACATTTACAAATAGAACGTGAAGTTAATAGGGTACATAAAATAGCTATTGATATTCAGCACCGATGCGGCTAATATTGATTACGGAACAATTCACGACGCACTCAGGATATCGTATGAATTATTTCAATACCTAACTCAATGTCTAAAGCCTCAGGGATTAAGAAATGCTGAAGTTATTGAAGCAAGTATCTAATTTACAAAGTTACTTGTATGTTGCATGACTGAAAAGTTAACATAAAAATAGGTCGTATTTTATTTGCTTAAAACCAATTAGGTTTGATCTCAATGCTAGCAAACAATGTCATATCACTATTGCTAAGAACAATGAGAAAACTAGGAAATGACTTATATAGGACTTAAAAATATTTACTAACATGATGTAATTTTAGAGCAAGAATCTCATACGCTAATATATTTTTTCTAAAACAAAAGAAGTTATTTGTGTTTGGCAGTACTTTCTAGTTCTATTAGAAATTATAATTATAGTTTGCGACCAAGGGAATTTTGTGACATTACATTCTTCCATTCACGGATATCGCTTTCTTATTGTAGAGAAATAATTCAAATTTGAAAAGAAAATGCTTTAGCCGTTGTCTTTTTGGTTCTCTTTATTGGAAACTTCATTACGTCGTTCCGGACGATCGTTTATAAATCTTGAGATGACACGGGTAAAGGTGTCACTACCTTATTACAGTCCGCGGGTCTTATAAGCAGCGACTATTGAAGAGACACAAAGTAAGTAGTATGTTTCGGAAGAGACGGAAACAATCCCTGTAGCAACTCATTTGGCCAACGTGGTTTTGTTATAGGAGGACTTGACAAATAAAAATATTTTTTTCTTTTTCATTTGGCCTGTTGGGCAAATCCTGCTATTGAAGCACAATGCTGTTGAGACACAAATTAGCACTGGCTTTTGTCACAGCAGTAGACTGCAAAAAGCTGGTTGATGAAAATAATCTAGAAGTCCTCTAGAACAATTGTTTGAATATATTAGATTGAATGTGTTGATTGAAAAACAAAAGACGTACAAACAATGACCTCTCCACACGTGTAAAGTGCGGACGTGACTTAACTACCACGGAGCGATCGCTTTAGGTTTCAGCTAATTTGGACTTATTGTTAGCGGTTAAGTAAGAATTTTATTAATGCAGTGAATTCTCTGACTAGTCGAGCTCTATTTAGCAACAAGTCTAAACGAGTCTTTAGCAACAAGTGTGTGATATGAAAATGGTTCGGTTACTGCCTATTAATGACAATTATGTAAATAGTTAATTAACATACATACATTTATGTACTCACGCCTTTTTCCCTTCGGGGTAGGTAAAAACAACATAACGCCACTTGTTCCTATCCTTACAAACCTCACGCGCTTCCTCTACACTTATTTCTCTTTTCAAACATGCTTGCCGGTATCGGGTACTTCGGACCTGTCCGTTTCTAAGGAAGTCTCCAATTTGGTCGACGAATGTCCGACGAGGTCTGCCGCGACCGACTTGCCCACACACATTTGCCTTATATAATAATATCTGACTAGATGAGCCCGCGGTTACACCCGCATTATTTAAGGCTACTGTTCCGCTCCCGTGGCTCATAGCGTGATGTTATATATCCTATAGCCTTCCTTAATAAATGACCTATCTAACACTGAAATAATTTTTCCAATCGGACCGGTAGTTCCTGAGATTAGCGCGTTCAACCAAACAAACAAACAAACTCTTCAGCTTTATATATTAGTATAAGATTCATCATTCTTTCTTCACTCATTCACTCCACTTTATAATAAAGGCTCTGAAATCCTTGTATAGGGGTTCTATAGCCTGGTTTGACATCTCCCAAGGTATCAGACAAGGGTGTGCAGCCTCGCCCTGGTTGTTCAACGTATTCATGTATAGCTGCATGAATGATATGAGAGAAACTGAATGCGGGATCGATATGGGAGGAGTGCGTGTTAAGTGCCTCTTGTATGCCGATGATCAAGTCATTCTTGCATCATCGGCGAATGAGTTGCAAGAAATGATGGACTGCATGAACAAGAGCTTTAAAGCGAAAGGTATGAAATTTAATGCAAGAAAGACGAAAGTGGTGTTTAAAAAATATGAAAGTTTGACTGAGTGTAATATTACGATTGGAGGTGAAATTGTAGAGCAAGTCAAAGAATTTGTATATTTGGGTAGCGTATTTACAAGTGACGGAAGATGTGAGGGAGATATTCAAAGGAGGGTGACTGCGGGTAATCGTGTAAATGGAGCACTGTGGGCATTTATGAAAGGTCAGACGGTGCCAAAACAGGCGCAATTAGCGGTTCACAATGGAGTGCTTGTTCCCACGTTGATGTATGGAAGTGAGAGCTGGGTATGGCAGAAAAAGCATGAAAGTAGAATTAACGCAGTTGAGATGCGATCACTGCGTAGTATGTGTGGGGTAAAACTGATTCATAGAATTCCGAATGCAACTTTACGAAAGAGCAGTGGACTGTAAGAAGATGTTGTGACAAGGATTGAGAAAGGAATGCTTAGTTGTTTTGAGTTAATTAACAGGTCAGCTAATATGCAAAAGGCGTTGCAAATAATGGATATGGATGAAGATTTTGTTCGGCACGTGCATACAGAATTGCAGATTTTTAATGCCAGCAAACTTATAATCAAAATATTGTAACCTAGTCCTAATCAATTTTAACTGTCGCTATTTGTCCTCCTAGCGTTATCCCAATTAGAACACGGGGTCCGCCTTCCAGTCTCACCAGTTTTGTCTGTCTGACCTTCGCAACCCAAAGGGATAGCTATATTCCATGCCTTAAACTAGTGTCACTTTATTTATACAGCCATGACCGCTGGCTTAATGTGCGCTATACAGCCAGCAGCACCTAATAATTAAAAAAACAATGCGCATATAACACCCAAAAGACATTGTTGCGCGCTGTAGATTCGATCCTGATACCCTCTGCATGGCAGTATATTAGTATCTTTACTAGGCTATCGTTGGTTTTAAAAAGTGTAGCCTACTGATAACTAAAATACTTTAGAGGCGGCGATAGCTTACGTACCACAGTAAAACCATCTATCTATATTATCTAGGTACAGTATCTACGTGCCAAGTTGCACAGCGCAATGTTGTGAACATTGTAATTAAATTGAGCCCGCTGTCAATCTCGGCAAATTGCACCATTGTTTTATCCAAATGTATAAATATGTTGTTTTACAATATATTTATATATTTCGATACGTTCCTCTTAAGACTTGAACTACTCGTGTAGAAATTAATTTGAAGGAACTTGAATGTAATACTTGTAAGAAAACAGTCTTTAATATTCCCTGTTGAAGTTACTAAGTTTAAAACAATTTCTTGTTGTTTACAATAATATGATAATGTCCGTGTGGAGACGGATTAAGAATACGGAATGTCACCACCCAATATCATCCCATGGGTGTCGTAAGAGCCGACAGAGGGAGCATATTATGCCGAGAACAGCACTGTAAGAGAAGGAAAACTTGTTACAAACCCTATACCAACCCGTTTGGCCAGCGTTGTATAGTAGGCCAATTCAAAGGAGAAGTCTAGTCCGGCAGTGGACTGCTAAGGGCTGATGATGATGATGACAATATTAAATACTTCAAGTCTTTTACGACGAAACTTTTTTGGCGTTAGTTCACGTTGACGATTTGTGACTAAATAACTGAGAGACACAATTTGTACACAAGCAATAAAGTAAATTATTACGTAAGTATTTACAAATTAACATAATTATTAGAAACGAGAAAAAGTTAACTATTCAGTAGATCTCAGATTTAAATGATTTTAAACATTCTCGATTAGTATACAATATCCAAGGTTATTTGCGGGCCTTACTCGCGATAAATACGTTATTTTTCGCGCCGCGACCACGGCTGAAGCAAGTCTGCCCAAACGTTGGCAAATACCGAGGTACTTATGCCATAAATTTAGTATTTATCGCAAGTAGGTTTTGCTAAATACCCTTGTATAATCTCAGATTTACATAAGATATAGTATCAAGTTCTGATAACATTAAAATGTCTTCAAACTCGAAACTTTAAACTGCTTAAGTTTGAACAAGGTTTGAACACAAATACAGACAAGTTAAATGAAATCTTGTAATAACTACTGCCGATATTCATCTTGAGGGGAATATAGTTAACTAAAAAGGGTAAATATAATAAAGCCCACCCAAGCACAATTTATCGTTCTTAGTATATTTAAAAAGTATATAATTACGCTAATACTGTGATTACAGGAATTACGATCCGTAAAACTCAATTATTATTATGAGACGTCGCTCATCCCTCTCTCGGCCTATCATCCTAATTCCAAACCACATGTGCCAACCAAACGTCGATAAAATATCAGTGAACGTGCACTTTAATCACCATAAACCACAGAACACCGAACCCACTTTTCATCGATGTGCGTAAAAATTCATAAATTCACCGGCAATTTTTAGGCGGCACGTTTTTGTTAAAGGTAGACTGTAAGCTTAGCTCACACCTACACGGAAATCATCACGCATGTTAGCGAGGCTGTGGCTATTCTAAGTTATTTTAAACTTTGAACGCGTCATAGTACTATGATGTGAGTCCTAGTGTAACCTAGCGCTAATCGTTACTATCATACTCAGTATGTTAGCAGTCTATGTTGCATTGTCTCTCCTAAGTAGATTAATCAAAATTCATCTAGATTATTCTACTTGCCAGGTGACCTTATCGAGAGTAATTCTTTTCCTTTCTTGAATTACTTTTAAACTCAAGTAAATCTGATCAGCAGTCTGCTCTTTTCTAATAATTCTATATATTTAGTAGTATTAGAATTTACTACATCTAGTAGTAAATTCTAATTCACAAAAGATGAAGATGTACCAAGCCGGCAGCTTCAGTAGTTGTGAATTGAGCCTTAAATAAATGTTTTCAAGTATCTTGTGGCGAAACGGCGGTAGTACGTTTCACGTGTGTGCCATTGAGCTTAATCGAAGTCGCTTTAAAATACATAAAATCTTAATATATAAAATCCTTGCGTTACTGACTGACTGACAGACACGCTACAGCCGAAACTATTGGGCGCAGGAAGCTGAAATTTGGCATGTATGTTCCTTGAGGACCGTAGGGGTGCACTAAGAAGGGATTTCGCGAAATTCCCACGGGATCGGCCAAAACGGGTAAATAAAAAAAAATGCAGGCATAGAGCCTGCTGGCGTTCTCTAGTTTATCATATATTTTGTGATATTTTTGACTAGATGTTTGCCTGTCAAAATGAATGATACGAATTTGTCACCTGTGAAGTTATGTGTGCATATATAAGTATGGTATATATGCCAAAAGTCAAAATCCTTTATTCATTTAGATCACAAAGTGACACTTATGAACGTCAAATTTAAAACATTATTTCTGTATGCTTTTACATTTACATTTACTGCCACGTTCGCAAAGCAAGGGCGTAGAACCATGAGGAAGAACGGGCAATAAAGCTCACGGTCACTCTTTTTCATCGCCAGGTTTTTAATAATACATAACAATTAAACTTTTGTAAGGTGCTGCAACTGTTATACCTTCTATGTTACTTGTATATATTTACTGTACATAATACTCAAGCATAATCAAGTTAAATTTTGATGTTTATTTAGTTAGCCTCCTGAACATAGACATGGTAAAACACCACTGGTCCACTTACATTATGCACCTAATAATGCAGGCAATCCGCGCAAATGTTCAGAACCATGATGGAAATGATGAAGTTAAATATGAAAATAATTTATACCAGCCCATAAGACCGCCATCGATCAGTCATCACAAGTAGCACCCGTTCACGAGTATGACGCATGGGCCAGCCATCATCCCTCTCGCCATATCAGAAGGAGTCATATTCACGTTATATTACAGGAGAATAGGTAGATCGTACTGGCTGAGTATTTCTGATGTTTCTTTATTTTTCTTAACAAACACTTATGAGAGAATGGGCAGCAGACAGAGACTGTAGGAGGAAAGCTGAAGGAAAGCTCATTGACGTACTATAGGAGTGGCTTAGGTCCAATAGTGGACTGATACAGGCTGATGATGAAAATGACGTATGGGAGAAAATACATTATGTATGAGAATTGTCCTGAACGTTTTTATTTATTTATTTTATAACTTTATGCACAAAATTTGTACAGAGGCGGACTTAATGCCGAAGGCATTATCTCCCAGTCAACCTTTGGGTGATGCAGAGAAACATGTAATAGGTGCATTTCTTAAATTAAAAAGCAAGAAGAATGAAAACAAAAACCTACTTATTACTATGAAATAATATATACCTAATATACATACTTATACATACCATAAATATATACCATATATATATTAATAAACACAATAATATATATTTTATAATTCTAATAAATATATACATATAATATAAAATAAATAAACTATGAAATACCTATGACGATTCAGTTAGTGCATCTAAATAATTCTGCCGAACTCTGGTTTTAAACGTGAAACGGTTAGTGGACATCCTGATATCAAGAGGGAGGGCATTCCAGAGAAGGATAGATTGTATATCAAAGGTTTTCTGTCATCCCTGTGGCAACCGCTGTGATGCTGTCGAAGATACGGTGCTGCGCAGTGCACACTTGTCGAACACAACTGTCTAAACATGGTCTGGAGCAGAAGTGCTTGACGCGCCTCCGTCTCCATCTGCGAAGCAGTAATGTTGAGTTAGGAGAGTACGTGAAGATCATGGTCCACCGTAGGGCTTATCCTGTGGAAGGTGAATCATTGGGCCAATCCTTATCCGACAAGTAAGTTAGCACTCTTTAAATAAATCAGAAATAGTTCAAACTATTTATTTTCTGCATAATATGTTTATTCATATGAAAATAATAAAGATATATATATATATTTTCTTCTTCGTCGGTTATCGGTTACGGAATCGCTTCGGTATCTCTGATGTGCTATTTTCAGAGATACCATATAAAAGTGAACGGCGAACCAGAGCACCAGTTCATGCTATAGGTTTTTCTAATTTACCGAATTGAATGAAATTTTGCTTTCCAATTTTATTGAGCGCGACTGCGCTTTAAAAGTATAAACTTCAGTAATCACAACATTATGTTAGTTCTTACACTTTTAACAATACGTACCTACCAAAGTAATCTTTTTGAAAATTTTCTTTATTAACTGTCATAAAAGCTAGGTTCACGTTATGGCTAGAAACATCTCAATCAAAATCGTTTGTCGCAAAAAATATGTTGATTTTTCGAGGAAGTGAAAATGTCGTGAATTGTTCTAACTAACTAAATGTACTAAAAGACATTATGTTATTTAATATCCGTTTGTTCTTCTTTACCTTGATAATCCTGTCCACTATGAAGGTATTAAATTACAAATAAACAAGCTTGCCAAATACAAACACTCGTTATCTTGTTTTGTTTACACAGTAGTTACTGATACCATGGGCAACTATAATTGAGTAATACTACTGCTAGACATACTAGTACACTACACGGTTGGCGAAGTGGTTTAAGTGGCCGCCTCGCCGTTTGACACTGCGCCGAGTGTTGTGGGTTCGATTCCCACACGGAACAAAACTATGTGTGATTTATAAATTGTTGTTTCGAGTCTAGGTGTTCATTGTGTCTGTTAGTTGTATGTTTGTAAAGTCACCCACGACACATGAAGTCTCTAGTCTCTTAGGGTGATCGCTTTAAAAAAAAACATAATATAAACAAAGACATCGATAGCGGTTACAGTATATTTTCAATCTTGGGTAGAATAACTGCACTAGCCTTAAAAGCATTTATGAATCTAAAAGTAGTTGAAGAAGTAGCATACATTTAAAACGGCAAGAGAAAAACGTTCTTATTCCTTTTTATAATGTTTTATAGTTGTTACAGAACCTATGTAAGATAATAATTTCAAGTTGGCGTTATCGAGTAATGAAGTATCTACGTATTTAATAATCTTTATACTGCTTTTAGTGACCAATTTCGTGACGCAACGAAAACATATTGTTCGGTAAAAACAAAACTAAGATATGAAATTCTATAGCCTAGTCAGTATAACTGGATCACCATTCGTAGTAAGGATAACAAACGGTAACTAAGAAACGATAATTAAACATAAACAACCTTGTGATAATTGTATTTTCCTATACAAATAGTATTTAGACATCAAAGAATGTTATTCCGCAGTAGTTTGAAGACTTTATACGAAAGGGATTAAAAGAAAATAGTAAAGGAATGGGGTACTTATCGCATTCTTTAAAAAATAGATTGCTCCTTCGTGTTTCGCTACAAAGCGATGTCCCTCGGTAGGAAAGTTTTACTTACACGTGAGTAGTGCTCGGCCAGAGTGAAACGCGGGCGCGAGTGCGGGCGCGGCGTGGGGAACTCAAACATGAAACTCTATTGGAGTGTCCGCAGTGGTAAGCGGGCACAAAAATGTTATCTCAAGACTGTGAAATGAAGTTAAATTCTTTCTATTTATTAGATAAAAATAGACTATCAGATCATAACCAGATAAGCATTTACTTTCATACTGAGCTTATTACAAGCATTTTGATATTATATATTAGACAGAGTCAGTTCTAAGTATTTACATACTTATCACAGTTATCACTAATCAGCGGCGGAATAATAATTTTCCGAGAATGGTATAAATGTCAAGACATCGTTACTCGGAAAGCATTTTAAGTCCCCCTAAGACTCCGATTGTCATTAAGATTTTTGATGGCCGTTATGATTTTGAATATATTGATACTGGTCTGAACCATGGAATATCGCTATTCATTTGGGTTGTGGAGGTCAGACGACCGTCGCTTTGTAGAAAATCAAATATTCTGTCATATCTGGTTGAGCTAGAAAGCGGACCCCGAACTCCAAAGTGGAAGTATTGGATGCAACTTGGAAACCCTAAGACGAAAGCATAAAGTCTCTCGTGATACAGGATTTTTGCGTAGAACGAGCGGTGTCTTGTTAAATAAAGACCACGCCTTTACATACATACATACATAGACTCACGCCTGTTTCCCGGAGGGGTAGGCAGAGACTACAGAACGCCATTTGCAACGATCCTGACATATATCTCTTGCTTCATTCACTCCCATCAGATTCCTCATGCATGCTCTTCTGTTCAGGGTACTTCTAACCTGTCCTGTTTTTAAGATTTCTCCAATCTGGTCAGAGAACGTCGGCCTAAGTCTTCCTCTTCGTCCTGTCCCATTCGCTTTTAAATGCGATGTATTGACGTTACTAGAAAAGCAAAATTAATATTGTCTCTTTAAAGTATTGTTTCCTCGAAAGCAATGCTAAAGTACGAGTAAAACAAATACAAAGTAAACTTTTCTCCATTATAACGATTATACTACGGCAACATTAAATACTAATAAGTACTTATTAAAGCGATAAAGTGAAAAGCTCCAATATCGTTGAGCTTTTAATAAATAAATCTTAAGGCTGTTTTCTCACTTAGCAATTCATTTGTTGCATTCTCTTAGTGCACCCTTGCCGTTCCAAAAAACATAACATACATTCCAAATTTCAGCTTATTGCGCCTAATAGTTTCAACTGTGCGTAGTCTGTCAGTAAGTCAATAACGCAAGAATTGTTGTATGTACAGATACAGATTTCTCTCTCTATGTGTTATGTAGCGTTTTTATTAATAGTATCAGCTGCGAAAGTCATGTGACTGTACAGAATTTAAAACCTTGTATTTGCTTTATTATTTTACGAGTACATGTACATTGTCTAGAATGTTGCCTGATGAATTTAATACTACATTATATACTATCCTAATTATAAAAGACTATCAAAGCTTTCACTTCAACAAAGCAAACACTCAGCCACAATTTCTTTGCCTTATGCACCCGTTTGGCTCGTGCTCAATAAAGGAGCTTAAGAGCTGAGTACATCCGTAGCACATCCGCACAATAAGATCCGTTAATACCCGGATGTAATAATATTTTTTCGGGTAACATGCAGGTGATGTGATTTTGTAATTTTCTCAAAATATCGAACATAGCGGTGTTTTTAGACGATTGCGCGAGCAAATTTTTCCAAATGCATGACTACTTAACTTTTTACAGTTTTCTTTTATGACAGTTTAATTAGTGTTTCATAATTTGTATGAAGCTTGTAGTGACGATACTTTTACATGAAATATGTTTAGGATTTCCAAATAAAGTAAATTCTTATAGAACTTCAGCGGTTATGGTTTTTAATAAACGTAAGATAAAAACTACATTTTATCTTATGATTATTAAAACTATAACTAGGTACTGGCCGATGGCACTCAGAATATATAAGATGGATGCCAAGTTTCTTTCTCCTTCGCGGTATTTATTACTAACTAAGATAAGCACAATTCTCCATGGCTTTTTTTACGTTAAAACGTGTCATAATAAACACCTTGACACAACAGCTACACCTACTAACATACCTGAAATATTCAAACAGCCAACTTAATAATTAGGTAAACACACAGGCAAGCCGCGCTAACTTCGTCAAACTACCTTCCTTTATACATACGTATGTATGTATAGTTTGGTAATTAAGGCTGTGCGGACGTCGTGAAGAGGATTACAGTTTTAAGGTGCTGTTATACCTCAGAAAACGAGAAACACCTAATTTTTCGTCGCGCAACTAGCCATAACGGTTTATATTACAAACTAGAAAAAAATAGAGCTTAAGGCGCTACCTCGAAAATTTATGCCCTTTTTGATTGCAGATTTTGAAGCAGTGAGACACACCAGCAAAGTGAACATTTTATATATTATTTATCAGGTCTTTATCTAGGGACTGCCCGGACAGATACACGATTGGAAGATTTTCGCTCGATAGAATTTTAATTTGAAAAACATGCTTTCTCTAAATATTTTTTAGTTTATTTAATAAAATACTTAACTTTTCGCCTTGAAATTGCTACTTACCGAAATAAGGGCTAGTTTATTAGGGACTGGTCTAACGATTTTTTTCTAACACGATTATTACTTGAGTTATGAACGTGTGACGTCGCTGTGACGTCGAGACGACACCGCCTCCCGGCTGCCTGCATGTTCCACCCCCCACCGCACCGCGAGCTTCTTTAAAAGCGGACGCGCTAGCTGCGGGCCTTCTTTTTGGGCTGCATTCGACGACGTCGCCACGAGTGAAAAGCGAAGTACATCAACTGCGACTCCTGAGCGTCCATCGACAGCGGGATTCTCAATAGAAACCTCACCCATCGCCGAATCACGCAACCCTGTCTGTGTATATCTTTTTAATTACGCATTACTAGTAATTTTTTTCAATTGCTAAATGATGTGTAGATTTTCTTGGCAATTAAATCAATTTTTATTGTAACAATCAACTCATGTTCTCATTTAAACACACCCTAGTAGGGATAACGTAACAGTGTACACCTGAAAGGTCTTTTTACGTTACAAACGAAATAAGATTTTAGACAGTTTCGTGATGGCATACCATATCAAAAACCGTGCGACATTCAACTTTATGGCTAACACTTAGCGATGACCTCTGCACGATTTTTTGACCTTCGAGGTAGCCTCTTAAAGTCAAAAGTCTGAACAAAAGACTCTTGAAAGAATATTTCATGTATGTAAAATATAATCACGGTAAAAAAATCACAAAAACGAGGCAGAAAACTAATCTTTCGTCTCATTGTTTGCAATATTTTGATCGTAAACTGTCATATTTTATTTAATAATATTGTAGGAAACCTAATGAACTAAAGAATAACCCTGTTTATTTTCATATTACACATGTATATTTTGTAAAATTAAATAAAATGTGCCAAACGTCTATTATTTTAACGCTCGGTAAATCCCATCAATATCAAATGCTTCGGCAATTTAAACCTTATTAGCATAAGCGGTGCACTGAGTGTCAGTTGCTAGTTTACGCCCCGCCCAGACCACATCATTCGGCTATGAGCCCTGTAATGCCGCGTTTCCAAGCTTGCCAAGGCTCGACAAGCATCTACAAGCCCCAAGCGTCCACAAATCTTACTTGGCATTTGGAAGTTTTTTACACGCTTGTGAATGAGTCAGTGTGCTACGTACATACAAGCAAGACGGACACCGAATTTCTGTCGGCTATTACGTATGGTTTTTTTTATAGACTCACGCCTGTATCCCCGAAGGGGTAGCCAGAGGTGCAAGACTACACCCACATTGCGCCATGAATTTCTAGGTCCCACATAATAGAATAGCAGTTGCATACGCTATCCACTGGACCACGGAGGCAGTCACGTTTGGTTTAACCTACTTTTATTTGAAATACAAGTAAAGTAAAGCAAAAGCAAGAAAAAAAACAAGCAAAAGAAGTTCAACCAGCCACTCATTTTTAATTAGAAGTAGACGTGCGTTCGTTGCGAGATCACAGCGGCTACTAAGCGGGTGCCAACGTGTGAACGCGTTGCAAGCGCTTGCCGCAAGCGCCCTTTGATCTGTGTCCAAAAACCGACACTAGACCGGATCCTATTCAAGCGTCCTCAAGCTCACGCAAGCCAAGCCAAATGCCCTCTTTACACGCTTGTGCTTGTGGATGCTTGTCGAGCCTTGGCAAGCGTGGAAACGCGGCATAAGAGATAGGTCAGAGAAACGTCTCCGCTGCACGAAATTTTACGTAAACCCGTTTGTTATTGTAATACGCCGATTTGAGTTCGTAATTTCATGTTTTACTCCAATTTTCCTCTGCTTTTAAATTCTGCATTCCATTTTCAGCCAATTAGGGCAGCAGACGTAAAAAAATCCTTCCTTTCTATATCCACAAAAGCAGCTCGTGAAGATGGTCTTCAAATCCAAATGTTTCTGCCCATTCTCAGCCAAATCGTGCCAGTAGTCACCCACATAATAAACTTCCTCCTATTCTCTAACACCTTTCCCGCAATGTGGAAAAAGGCACACATATTACCTTTAGCCAAAATTCCAAATCCTACTTCCTTATCCCATTTCCGCCCAATATCGATACTTCCGGTCCTGTCCAAAATCCTTGAGGCTAATGTTCAGAAACAACTGGCTAATTATTTCTCCTCTAATAGCCTGCTAAGTACATATCAGTCTGGCTTCAATCCTGGCCATAGCACTGTAATTGCACTTGTTAAAATCACTGATGATATAAGACTGGCCATGGAAAATAAACACCTGACAATACTTGTACTATTGGATTTTAGCAGTGCCTTTAATTCAGTTGATTTTGACGTACTTCTTGGTATCCTAACCTCACTTAATGTCTCAGTCTGCAATTGATTGGTTTAGATCTTATCTTTAGGGACGCTCCGAAGAGATAATCTCTGAGTGGTGTGATCTGACTGCGGGTGCTCCTCAAGGCGGCGTGTTATCTCTCTTACTTTTCTCCGTTTTTATAAACGCTATCACCAAAGTTATATCTTCACATTATCATCTTTACGCAGAAAACCTGCAGCTTTATCGTCATTTTAAAGTTCAGGATATTTCTGAAGCTATTGATGCCATCAATAATGATCTTGAACGTATTCGTATATGGGCTGAGTCGTTCGGACTTCTTGTTAACCCTACAAAATCCCAAGCTCTCATTATTGGTGGCCGATATATGCTTAGCCTATTGAATCCCCAATTGCTCCCAGTGGTTCTATATGATTCTACACCGATTGTTTACTCAAAATGTGCTAAAAATCTTTGTGTACTTCTAGACTCAAACCTGTCTCGGGAAGTACATATTGCAGAAGTAAGCAGAAAAGTGTTTTGCACATTTCATTCTCTCAAACGTTTTCAAAAATTTCTGCCTTTCAATACTAAGGTAACACTTGCGCAATGTCTTCTTCTTCCAACCCTTGACTATACAGATGTCGCCTTTCTCGATGCAAAGAAGGACTTTTAAACAAACTCGAGCGCATGCAGAATCTGTGTATCCGCTTCATATTTGGTCTTCGGAAGTACGATCATGTATCGGAATTTCAAGCTAAGTTGAAGTGGTTGCCTGTTCGCCGGCGCCGGGATTCTCACATTCTTTCTTTTTTACTCTATTCTTCACAATCCTACTACTTCACCTTCATACCTTCGTGACCGGTTTGAATTTCTTATTCCGCGTGATAAGGCCTGTCGTTTAGCCACCTCTCTTCTCTTACGCACGCCTCCTCATACCTCTACTGTGTACGAATATTATTTCTCGGTCTATGCTGTCCGCCTGTGGAATGCTTTGCCACAACACATTCGCGCTAGCCCGTCCTTAGCAGTATTCAAGATGAATGTTAAGAGGCACTATCTATTATCTAATAACACTTAAAAATAATAACCCTATTTCTCATATGTATTGAAATGAATGAATGAAATGAAAAATGATTTATTGCTGCCACACCCAGACACAAGTAGGTACATACATATTAAAATAAAAGAAGGTAAGAACATTAACAAAATAAAATAATATATATATATCTGTACAATACATGGTAAGACCAGGTCATGGCAGTAATACGACCCCGTACAGCATAATACCAGACTTGCTGGCACTGATATTCTACGGGGCCCTACTAGTGATTCACGAAAGTACAAAACAGTGGGTACAAAACACAAGCCAAACATCAATAAGTATAATAAACATGTTTACCAGTTACCTACCTAGTGATAACTGATAACAAAACCAACAACAAC
This sequence comes from Euclidia mi, assembly GCA_944739405.2. Taxonomy (NCBI): domain Eukaryota; kingdom Metazoa; phylum Arthropoda; class Insecta; order Lepidoptera; family Erebidae; genus Euclidia; species Euclidia mi. The sequence goes on along the minus strand of OX123196.2, from coordinate 53,382,245 downwards.
AATACACATAGCACGGTTGCGGGCGGCGCTGTCGGAATGGGCGAAGTCTTCGTCGCGTCAATCGACAACAAGAAAGAGACAACCGAACAGAACGCTCACCGCACGCACAGCGCGCACACGCACTGCGCTGCAAACTCACGACATAGTAGTGCAATATTAAGTGCATTACGTTACTAATAGTGCGACAGTTACGAATTTGTAACAGCATTGCTGATAAATAACGGGGTACACTATCGTCTTGAAGCTAATGTCGCCTCAGTCGTCTTATCTCGTTGACTAACACTTTCGACCGGCGCGCGGCGTAGTAATCAAGTATGACAAGTTTAGTTAGTACCTATGACAAAACATACAAGGGAATACACACTCGACACAGAGCATGATGGCCGCACTCTATAGGTAAGTGTTTATAAAAGTTTACAGTAACTACAAAATTATACCAAATAACATTAGAATAGAGAGAAAATATTTATAAATATCGTGTCAGTTACAAAAATGTCCTTAAAAAATAAGTGAAACATTTAACATTTATGAACTAACTACTACTATTACATCTATCCATACCGAAAACGAATGTACATATTTGTTATACTTACAGATCACCCCACCCGCCTGCTTTGTGATGGCAAAGGTAACCAACGCTCCCAGTAAAGAAGAAATAGGTCAGTCAGCACATCCACAAACACCACGGACGTCCGACAACCAGCTATTATCACACATCAGCGGCGCAATGCTATGTAGTAGTAATATTTTTATTTATCTTTGTTTCTCAATGGTCAGGACATAATCAATCGAACTGCCTCGCTTGCGCAACACACACACACACCATACATACACACACATGTAGACACAAGCAGTACTTATACACGACGCGACGCAACGACGCGCGACGCGACTATATAAGTGACGTGTTCAAATTTACCATATCTAGCTTCCGTTGTGCATTAATCAGATACCTTCGCAGATGAATTTTGAAGGTGCTAATTGTTTTTAGGGAACGTATAGGTGGGGGTAAATTATTCCATATTTTCGCAGCGGCATAACGGAAGCTACCTCTAAATGCCGCTGTTTTATGAGGTAACTGTCGACTGCCAAGATATTTGCAATCGGTTAGACCCCTTGGCGCTGCGTAGAGATGTAGCCTCGCTATGCATCTTTTATCGCTTCTACTATGGGGAGTGCTCCGAGGAATTGTTCGGATTAATCCCTGCCGCCTCTTTCCGCCATCGTTCTACGCGACAGCATTTCCATCCCCATCATTTAGATGGTTGGCAATCCACAACGGTGCGTTTCTCTAGAAACTTTCTGCCTCGCACCTCTAAACTGTGGAATGATCTGTCACCTGCGGTTTTTCCGAACCAATACGACCTTCAAACCTTCAAAAAAAGAGCGTATTCCTTTTTAAAAGGCCGGCAACGCACTTGTGACTCCTCTGGTGTTGCGGGTGTCCATGGGCGGCGGTAATCGCTTAACATCAGGCGATCCATCAGCTCGTTTGCCCCCTATTGCATAAAAAAAAAATATAGAAAGTTGTTGTGAACACTGTCTGCTAGCACAGTCGCGTCTGCTAGTAACCCAGCTGATCTTGTTAAAAAGATACACTGGCTGCCGGCAATTAACAACACCAAACATAAGGGATGCCAAGTGTAGCTTGCGCCGTGATTTCATTTTCAGTATCAACCTATCATTAAAAAAAGGTGTAACGTGACTTCTACATCCTATTGTGAAGCAGTAACGAGCGGTGGCATTCTGGACTCTCTGGATCAACCGATCCGTACGAGCTAGCAGACGTGGTCCATACACAGTGTCCGCGTAGTTCAGTTTGGAGAGAACTAACGATTCCACCAGTCGTATTCGCAATTCTTCGGATAAATATGGTCGCATTTTGTAAAGGATACGTAACCTGTAAAAACAGTTACGCACTAATTCAATGACATGTTTCTCATACCTTAGATTCTAGTCAATATTCGGACCTAGGTTACGTGCTTTACTCACCCTCTCCACTACCTCTCCCATGAGCGTAATGTTAAAGTTTGGTAATGAACGAAGTTGGTTTTGTGTACCAAACACCATATATTTAGTTTTTTTTTATATTATTTTGTACACTATAATTACCCTTATCTCATCTCATATCTCCAGTCTCAAAGGTTTGCTGGTAGAAAACTCAGTATTGAGTTAAGCTCGCCTTTGTACATATAATTTATAAGTTTATTTTTTAGTCTTTTCATGTATCTGTTTTATTTTGTGTGTACAATAAAAATTAAAGAATTACATATCAGGGACAATTTATATACGTCGGGTTTCCGTAAGAAAAAACGTGCTGGTGTTTCATCAATAGCCAATTTCAAATTTAATTACTCGCGACAAGCTTTCGTTTAAGCCAAACTCGAGACGAGCTTATAACGTAACAAGGTCTTTGTTATAATTTTAAATTTAGTAATATAAATATTTCCATCAATTAAAAAGAAAATTACATTTTACTAACTAGACCTTTTAAATTAAACAAACATTATTTAATTCTCTAAATAAAATAATAATGTTCATTGTTTATTTACTATTACCTAGATGTACCTATAGCTGTACCTGCTGGTTGATCCGATTCACATACTCTGGCTATAGTAATGTTATCTATACAGTATTTTAATTTCGTACAAACGGTTGGTATTCCTTCCCGCCTCGGGTTCCGTACCTAGTGTATACCTAGCTCAAGGCGCTTTGGTATGAGCCCACGATGTGTAGGATACTAAAGGACACATCATGCACCATTTAAGATTATATCTTTTTTATGTAATAGGCGGCTAACGAACAGATGGATCGCCTGAGAAGTCATACGTCCTTTGGGATAGGAAAAGGAGGCAGAGGAAAATGAGGCAGAAGGTAAAGACGTGTGGGCCTACGGTACTTTCACTTACCGAACAAAACTCTACAGTGTGCATACAACAGTATGAACAACTTTACATAAAGTAACAACTTTATGTCGATATTCTATGAGAGGGTAGTACTTTCCTGGCCCTTTCAAACTGAAATCAGCTAGGTTCTACTACATATAATTTTTTATTTTTAGCCTCTCGCCTGTGGACCCGAAGAGGTAGGCAGAGGTATATTATTTCACCCACAATACGCCAAGTTTTCAAACGTAATAGAGGGCGATCCTATTACCAGGCACATAGCCAGACTCCGTGCTGCTACTGAGAATTTAGAAAAACCGACCCGGGTATCGAACCGGGAACCTCTCGATCAACAGACGTATACGCTATTCACTGGACCACGGAGGTAATATAAATTAGATATTGGATAGATACTTAAAAAAAGTAGACATTTTTTTATTTTACACTGGATATACAGTTGCTAATAGGCTACATGATATTTTTTTCACTTGATGTTAAGCGATGAAACAAAAGAATAACAAATTGTGCGTTGTAATAATTTACAACTGACAATTTGTTTCTTTTGTTTTAAAAGACACTGTTAACACACGCACACTTTTAAAGTGCAATTGTCAATCCAGGCTGCAGTGTAGTTAGAAGACTCCGTTAAGTTTGCTTTTAGAATTCACCTACATGCTACTGAAATAAGCTTCAGCATAGATGCTTACTATAAATAAGAAATTTAATGAAAAACTTGCACCAAATAATCCTTCACTAAAAAATAAGCACCGTTAGCATTTTCGAGCAAACATCAGAAATAAATAAGATGAATTCCTATCCATCTAGCATTGCGATTTATTCCATTTTATTTACATTCTCACGTGACTCAGACTCCAGACAGCTCCAAAGTACAAATATATTTGCTTTCACATCGAGTATTTATCGAGAACTAGTGGTAGTACAAATTTAATAATACTCGAAGCGACGTTTGCTGACTGTGCAATTGAAATCCAATATAATTTTGTCATGTGGAAATTAGTTCTATTCACTTCATATCGAATATGCGTTGGCGTGCTCAAATTAGATGTTACAGAATAGCTGAACTGTTATTGATATTGTTTAAACTTATGCTTGGGCTTACACCTATGTATGTTTTATATGGGTAGGCAGATATTACAGATGATATCTTGGTCTAACACGGGTACCTTCATATTAATATATTTATTAAAAATTTTGCATGCTAGGACAAGTATTTTGTTACGCCCTTAAGATGATAAATGGGTGCAATAAACTAATAATCATTTACTTATATATTATCATGATCGACGTCTACATTAACAAGTCTTTATTTAAATTATGTCATGAATTATGTATTGCAATGTAACAATGAAAAAGCATTTAATTTTATCTGTTGCAATAATTAGGTACTTTCATTACTGGTGGGGTCCATTTTTGTGGACTGAGTCCCTGGAGGTCGTAGGTATATATCATTCCACACCGTAGTAGATTCACGTAGCTCCACCACTAAGGGAAGTTAAAGATGCCACCGTGTTTTTGCGTGTGGAAGCCGAATATTTTTCAGGAATCAAACTAACTATGACCACCAGGCTCCAATTCAATGTTGGATTTGATTTGTAGCCTGGCTTTTTGAGGCGATACAAGAAAAGCCACCACAATTTTGTTCGCATGTCTTCGTGGCCTCAGAATTTCTAATAGCACAGAGAGCACGCCGCTGCTACCAATTATGGACGTCGAATAAGTACTGCGCGGGGCCATTCTCAAGATGAGAGCAGTATTCTACGTTAGAGCGAACTTATCTTGTACGACGAATACATCTCTTGAGGAATCTGAGTTTCCAAAATGCGGATTTCATGGCACTCCTGGTGTAGTCCTTCTGGTATTTATTACATTATATATTTTTACATTGGTATTAGAGCTTAAGTACATACCTCAAATATTGTCATTGGGACATACACAATATACAGACTGAAAAAAAGAGATATAAAACAGAAAGGCGCTGCACGCCAAGACTTTAGTCTTTACTACGGCACCATGGTGAATCGGATTTGAAATTTTTCAGTTTGCAATTTTTTTGTATCTTTGCTCATGCCATCGTTGCTCATAATAAATTCATTTTTATTATTGGCCTTTGTGTACGCAAATTTGTAATAATTTAAGGATGATATTATTATATATCATTTTATAATGATACATTTATAATGCCAATGATATTATGAAGCTATATTTTCTCTTTGAGCTATAGAGATTCGTATATTTAATAATTCTTAATCAAAATAACAATTTTTTTAAAAGTAACAATTTTAAGCACTTTTTTGAGTTACTTATATATCTACAATATCTTTTAAACTATTTCAAAAGACAATGTAGCAAAAAATACAACCATACAATAAAAAAACCATCCAAGACATAAATATCACAACTCAAAACCTCCTCAACAAAATTTGGTCTCTCCGATGCGTCTAGTACTTCAACTAACTTTCGCCGATACATGGCTGCTCGGCTGCTCGTATAAAAGTTATATATGATACAAGTAACGAGCTTCTACGAGCCACGAATACATCAAGTGCTTTCAACAGTCTCTCGGAGCATTCAAAGCGAGTGCTACACCATAATTTTAGGATGCCTCTCATTCATTCAACTTTGATATTCGCATGAATTTTTCAACGTTGACATTTTAAATGCTTAATTTGGCTAAGGTATGTATGTTAGTTTAGAGATTCGGTTGGTAGGTGATCCGAAGCGAACAATTTACTGAGGTTATAACAAATACAGTAATAATGTCAGAGCCGTGTTTCAACAGTCGCACTGCTGGACATGAGCACATGCATTCACTGGGAGCAAGATTTGGTGATAGTCCATCACGCGATTGGGGTGTGCCCGCAAATGTGGCTTCACAAATTTTGCACGTCTTCATCATCAGCCTTTAACAGTCCACTGCTGGACTAGGCCTCTCCTTTGAATGGAGGAATTGGCCTACTATACCACGCTGGCCAAACGGGTTGGTGTAGGGTTTGTATCAAGGTTTCCTTCTCTTACAGTGGTTTTCTCTGCATAATATACTCCCTCTGTCGGCTCTTACAATGGAGGGAGGGAGACATGGGATTATATGGGGTGGTGACATTCCGTATTCTTAATCCGTCACCACATGGACACGTCTCACCGCTTCTTAAATTATAAATTGGACATGGGTTTCCTCTGCGTAGCAGTCCGTTTGTCTTCCCTTATGTGCCATTGCTGCATGCCATTCATGACTAATCTCAGCCACTAGGCTCCTATTCTTCAGGCCTTATGAACTAAACTTCAACTAAATCTACTTGACGATTGCCTCTATAAATATTTTCGGCTACGAGAATATACGAGCTTTCTGATGACAGCTCTTTGCTTGTGTAATGTGTCACTGTACTGTGTGCGTGTATTGTGTAGGGAGTTTGGAGAAAAGTGAAACACTCAGATGTTAGATGCCAACTGGTTTATTGAATTATTAAACTTACAAACTAATTTAGCTCGCTCATACGTCACACACACACAAACGCATCTCGCACATGTCAGCTTTCGCACACCTATGCAAGACCCCACAATATTCCCCCCTTTTTTGAAAAAAAATATTACATATTTTTTACATAAGTTCTTGATATTTACTGCATTACATACATTTTTACTTTAAATGATAGATATACATTTTATATTTAATTATTGTCATACTGTTATATAAACACATAGCAAGTAATATAGATACAATTATTGTACTCATGTACTACGTTACTGGTTTATAAAATACATAGGTGGTGAGATTACACTAAGTTGTTACCGTACATAAAAACATAGTTGTTTTAATAGTTACACTTCAATTATAATAATTGTTACATGATTACTGCTTGTTTTATTTACGTTTACACTTTATTTTTACATTCACTCACTGTTTAAAAAAATATTTAGACCTTTATAAGATTACACAACATGCTGACGCGATTGCGCCTGCTGTGGCGCCATTGACATAGACGCTGTACTATGCCACACTACCATTTCCTTTTGTAACATTTTCCTTGTATCTTGTTTACATTTTTATACAGTATATATGCCAAATAGATACTAGCCAGTACAACTATGACTATGGCTATTGTACCACACTTCTATAAGGTTTGCTCGAACTGCAAAGTGGTTGCACCATTCGCTCCATTTTGGGCAATAATCACTTCCTCAGATTTCTTTTCAACACTGTATGATTTATCCATGTTAACAACTTTCAAATGAAATAATTTAAAATACTTACTGTATGTAACTGCTGCTATCGCTAATTGTTATTGAATGTGCGTGTTACAATTTTATGTTCAAATCTTAATTATAATACTAGAGGACCCGTGCTGCTCCACAGCATATTTTAATATTATAAAAAGCTCTTACATAGTTTTAGGTAGTTTTGGTAAGATTGGTAGCTTTGGTAGCAATCGTAAGCAACATTGCTACCAAAACTACCATATATGCAAAAATGACATTTATACCAAAACTACTATTCCTACCGAAAATACTATTCCTATCAAAACTACTTTTTGTACCAAACTACTATTCGTACTAACACTATCATATCTACCATTTATTCAGAACTACCATTTCTACCAAAACCGTCGGTGCTGTCAAAAGTACCTTTTCTCTCAAAACTACTATTCTTACCAAAGCTACAATTTCTATGATAACTACCACTTGTAATAAAATTATATGACAATAGTACTATGAACCGCTGTAATATGTTCCACATAAAAAAAATTAAGATGCCCGAAAAAAGTCCGTAATTTAAAAAAAAAAAGTTTTCCTAACATAAAACGTAATTTACCCGTCTGTAGGGTTGATTTTCCCAACATTAGGCGGAAATCTCACTATATTCTGGGAAAATTCCTCGGGTCGCGGGTATACTGACTTACTGACGTCGTGACCGCGACCCCGTCATGAGGGTCGATAGAGGAACACCGTTGTGTTTTAGTGGGTATAATGCCCCCCCGAACATCTAGGGGGAGAGCCGAGCCACACAACCCCCTCCACCTGCCCAAACTCGGTACAGTGAGGGACAGTCTGTAACAGGATTTCATCGCGATACAAAAAAAAAGGGGGAATATTCCTCAACATCAGAGATCAGTTCACCCAACATTAAGGATTAACTGGTAACATTCGGTGAATATTACCTGCCATCAGCGATAATTCACTATAGTGATAATTTGACCAACATCGGGTATAATTTTACACACCACCACACTCACACCCGTATGAATGTAAGGCAAGGTCACCTTTAAGGAGGCATAACATTGTTTCCTGGCAGTTACCGCAAGGAACTTATTAGATGCCATAAAAATATTTTTGAATTAAGAACCGTCCATGTAGAGAGAAAGCAATGGAATCTTAAGAAATTTATAGGTAAATATTGAAAAATAAGTTCAATGTCCACACCTATCTTCCTTCAAACTTACCCAATTTAAATGAGCATAACATCAAATGAAAGAGCTCTTATCAGCGCGTGTTTTAGGCCTATAACGAAACGCCTACCTCAATGAGAACCAGATATATAGAAGCAGAAAGTCATTGACTACGGCTACGAAAACGTAAAAAATGTATGGGAGAAAACTGTTTTTGCATATAACTTGATGAATGTGCAAGTTAGGTAATTTCTAATGCTTGATGACAAATCTATGCAGCGAGAGCATTCATTTAAAAAAAACATCACGCGAATCGGTTGGGTAGAACGGGCTGGCCGACTCGTATTATAAAACACAAATTCTTTTAATATATAGATAACTAGCTGACCCAGCGAAATCCGTATCGCCTTTTAAGAGTTTTTATTTAATTCATTTTTTTCCAAGCCCCTTTTCCAAAGTTACCATTGACTTAGTGCTTAATCTTTTGTCATTTTAGAGTATATAAATAATGAACAAACAAACATAGATTTTTATATAATAATGAATTCCCCGTTCCTTAAAATATCAGAGACGATACCTACCCATATCGAGTTTAAAAAAAAATCCCGTCCGCCATCTTTGATTTCTATCCGCCATCTTTGATCACGAAATAGATGTTGTGTTTGGATTCACCATCCCTTAAATCATCAGACCATATTGAATTTTTAAATTTTTCCCATCCGCCATCTTTGATTTCCCATACGCCATCTTGAATCACGAAATAGATGTTGTATTTGGATTCCCCATCCCTTTAAACATCGGAGACGATAACCATATTGATTCTTTTTTAATCCCATCCGCCATCTTTGATCACGAAATAGATGGTGTTTTTGAATTCCCCATTCCTTCAAATATCGGAGACGATACCAATATCGACTTTAAAAAAAATCCCGTCCGCCATCTTTCATTTCTTATCCGCCAGCTTTGATCACGAAATAGATTTTGTATTTGGATTCTCCATCCCTTAAATCATCAGAGACCATACCCATATCGATTTTTTAAATTTTTCCCATCCGCCATTTTTGATTTCCCATCTACCATCTTAAATCACGAAACAGACGTTGTATTTGGATTCGCCATCCCTTTTAACATCGCAGACGATACCAATATTGATTTTTAAAATTTTCCCATCCGCCATCTTTGATCACGAAATAGATGTTGTATTTCGACCCCTTAAATTATCGAAGGCGATACCCATATTGATTTTTAAAATTTTTTCATCTGCCATCTTTGATTTCCCGTCCGCCATCTTGATTCACTAAATAAATTTCATATTATTAATCAGCGTCCCGAAAATCTCGAAAACGATACCCTTAAAGATTGTATCTTATTCGTTTAGCCTTTTTTGCCTTTAACCCAACCCTCCCCTTCTCGTTTGACCATTTTATTATTTTTTCTGGCCCCTAAAAATTGTGGCGTAATTTTATATAGCCTATAGCCTTCCGGAGCAATTGGGCTATCATAGACAATAACAATTTTTTAAATCCGACTGCTGAGATTAGCCGACATTATGTTTTAGCCTTTTTAGCATTTTGCCCGGCCCGAATCGTTATGTTATATAGCCTTCCGTAATAACTGGGATATCGTATACAAAAATAATTTTTCAGATCCGACCAGTAGTTCCTGAGATTACCGCGTTCAAACAAAAAAACAAACTCTTCCGCTTTATTATTTTAGTATAGATGTAAAAGCAAAATATGTTTATTGTGGGTTATCCTTGGAAGATAGACATACCATTGCGGACTTTTTTGTAGATCTATTAAAGAGGTACAATCCCACCATACATTGTTTTGTTATAATTTTAACTCGAATGGTTTTGGCAGCGTTTTCGAGGAAAGCTCCCGATCGGCTCAATTTTTGCAGGTGCGTTGAACTAATATCGTCGTAATATCGTCGGTTTGCACAAAACCTAAACTTATTATACACTAAAATCTTCCTCAGGGATCACTCTCGATTTTGTTGAAAACCGTACAAAAATTTGTCCAGTACTTTTCGAGTTTTGAGCGAACAGACAGACAGACGCGGCGGGGGATTTTGTTTTATAAGATGTATAGATGATGTAATATCTACTTGTACATTTTTCCATTGACTGAACAAATTAAGCAGTAACAACCTTTGTACCTATTCCCTTTTTTTTTTGGTGTCGTGTTGGAAAATCCTCATGGAGTCCCTTCGCCCTGGGGGGGGAAGGACGAAGGGGACTGTCAGACTCTTACTGACTAAAAACAACCCGTGCTCCTCATGTACCCATGTGTCGGAGGGTAGGGTTTCACCGAAGCATTCCTCGCTAACCCCTCGACGGGTATTGGCCCGCCAGATGGTCAGGCGGGCCCCGAACGAAACCCCCTTTTCGGTGGATGAAGGTGTTGGGCTCCGCCGCCAAAACACCCAGCGGCCGCAGAGGATAGGGAGGACGGCAACGCAACACCGCATCTCCTCTTCCTCTGCGGCCCCACCGCGACGCAACGATGGTGCGCCCCCATTTGGTTGCGGGAGATAGGGCGCGCGGCAACGCAACACCGACACGCCTCTCCTCCCGCGACCGCACCCGACTGCGAGGGACAGACAGAACTGTCCCCCTCACCCGCACCTATGGACGCTTCCTACGCAGGCCTCACGCAAGTCCACGTGGAGCGTCCCCTCCCGGGATCCCGCTTAGCTTCACCGTGGGTGAAAATCAAATCCACGGTTACTAAGCCCCACCACCACGCCAAGGTGGAGATCCCCCGGGGTGGTTATACCTACTACCTACTAACTTAATTAAAACATAGTGCTACGAAGCAATATTTATATACTAGCTGCTTAACCAGGGATTGCCTGTTGACATTTTTTATTTTAAATCAGTACTTAATTTTAATCTTATAAATCTAAAAATCTAACTGGTGTTTTAACTGTTCTACCAGATTTTGTACATTTCAAGTTACTTAGCAATGCATTATTTTGTGCCGAAACAATTTTTTCTAATAAATATGCTGGTTTTAACCTATCTATTGACACTGATGTGACTCTTTCTTCTAATTGAATTTTGAAAACTTTATATAACTTCTCTATCACCTTGTACGGACCTTCATAAGGACGAACTAAAGACTTTTTATTTCTATCGGTTCGTAAAAATACATGCGAACATTCGTTAAGGTCTGGATGTACAAAAAATGTTTGGGCACTATGACATTTAACGCTAGTCGGCTTGTATTGTCTAATATTATCTCTAATATTTTGTATTGCTGAATGCGGGTCTTGACTATAAGGACTTTCTACAAAAATGTTGCCTGGCAATCGTAGTGACCGGCCGTAAACCATTTGAGCAGCGCTTACGCCTGAATCGTTTTTGATAGCTGCACGGAGTCCTAACATCACGCTAGGAAGTTCGTGATACCAATTTTTGTTACCATTTAGCCTTGCCATTAAATATGCCTTCATACTTCTATGCCACCGTTCAACAGTTCCGTTACTTTGCGGGTGATACGGAGTCGTCCTTATCTTTCGTATACCTAGATATATTTTTTTTTTATTATTTAATTTATTTATTAAACATTAAACTGTATATAACTTGCTTTCAAATTGCCTGCCCTGTTCACTTGTTAGTTTTACAGGGCAGCCAAATCTACAGATCCATTCCTTATATATTACGCTTGCTACGGTATCAGCCGACATATCTTTTAAAGGGTACGCCTCTGGCCAACCTGTACCCCTGTCCAAAACTGTTAAACAAAATCTGTAGTCATCTACAGTGATTGGAAGCGGGCCCACTAGGTCGATATGTATTTGGTCGAATCTGTCAGCCTGCGGATATGTACCATAGCTAGAGATTGTGTGCCTAGTTACCTTAGACTTCTGACAACTCAAACATGTTTTCGCCCATAAATTTATATCTCAGTTCATATTTGGCCACCAAAATTTTTCCTTAATCATACGGCGTGATGTACGCAGTCCCGGGTGACTAAGATTATGTACAGTACAAAATGCAATTTTTCTAAAAGACTCAAATATGGTCTCGCATTTTCGTTCGATATTTCACAATAGATATACTGATTGGAGTTGGGTATTGAAAATTTCTTAAATTTGTTATGGGGGTTACTTAAAATATTCTGGAGTTCTACATCTTTACTTTGTTCTAAAGCAAATTTTTCATAATCTATTGCATTCGATGTGCGCTCTATGGTCTGTATACGCGATAAAGCGTCTGCTACTATGTTACCCACACACATGTCGCATGTCGGTTGTAAATTCACTGATAAAACTTAATTGTCTAACAAGTGTAGGGCTTTCTTTCTTATTATTTTTACATAGCTTTGAAAAGGCGAATGTTAATGGATTGTGGTCTGTGAAAATAATTAAGTGACGGCCCTCAAATAGAGTTCTAAAATGTTCTACACCTAAAAATATAGCAAGTAACTCTCGGTCATATGTGCTATAGTTTTGCTGTGTTTGTGTTAATTTCCTAGAAAAATAGCCTAATGGATTCCATTTACCATCGTTAAATTGTTGCAACACTGCTCCTACACAATTATTTGACATGTCTGCAAAAAGTGCAAGTGGCACATTGTTCACAGGAAACGATAACGTAACTGCGTTCATGAGACCGTTCTTACATTCCAAGAATGCTTTATCAGCATAAGTGGTCCAATGTATCGGTGTTTTGTCGTTCTTTTTAGCCTTATGAATATACTCATTTAATATATCTAAATATTCTACTGTTCTAGGTAAATGACTCCTATAAAAGTTTACCATGCCTAAAAACTTTCTTAACTCACTGATATCATTCGGCTTAGGGTATTAGATAATTGCCTGAACTTTAGTTTCTAACAGCCTAACGCCTGCTGTAGTGACTTTGTAGCCAAAAAATTCTAAACCAGTGGCCTTGAAAGTACACTTCTCTAAATTAATGGTTATACCATATTCACTTAAGCGACTAAATATTTGTTCTAAAATATGTTCATCATCCGCTTTACTGCTGGAAAACGATATAAGAATATCGTCACAGTAACAGTATACAAAGTCTAATCCTGATAGTATTATATTTGTCATAAAGCGTTGAAAGGTTTGTCATGCATTCGAATTTGTATAAACCGAACGGCGTTGTGATCGCGGTCTTACAAATGTCCTCAGGATTAATTAATATGTTGTGGTATGCCTTTTTTATGTAAATTTTTGTGTTCCGGAACCCGCTTCTTTCGGCGTCCATTTCATTTATTTTCAGGTTTATCTTCGCGATCTCTGTCACTGTTGTGGCTACCTCAAAACTGTTCAAGAACTGCGACTGACTGCGGGCCACTTCGTTGATCTGCACTGGCTGATCCATGATTTTCTCTGCTATGACTGCCAATTCTTCCAGGTTGCTCGTGGATGTTACGGTGAGTACAGCTTGAACTGACGACCGTAGGTGTCCTTGCCATAGAATTTTCAGTGTCTTGTCTTAAATTTTTCCTCTTGCCAATTATTTCATTCTCCGCAATCATTGAATCGGTTTCTGGTCTCCTAGTTCTATTTCTGTTATCAATTTTCGTACTTGTTTCGTTTCCGACTTTTCGTATATCTGCAGTAGGCGTTTTTTCAGGGTGTCGTATTTGTTTGTCTCCGGCGGGCTAGCTAAAATGTCTGCAACTTCTTGAATGGCGTCCTTGCTCAACTTAGCCATAACCATAAAATATTTGTTCGCGTCCGATGTTTTTTGCGGCGTCAAAATGGCTTCTACTTGGTAAAACCAAAACCGTGGATTTTCTAACGTAACGCGTTAGAGTCGGAGTCACCACTGTAATGTGTCACTGTACTGTGTGCGTGTATTGTGTAGCGAGTTTGGAGACAAGTGAATCACTCAGATGTTAGATGACAACTGGTTTATTGAATTATTAAACTTACAAACTAATTTAGCTCGCTCATACGTCAAACACACACAAACGCATCTCGCACACGTCAGCTTTCGCACACCTATGCAAGACCCCACACTTGTAACAAAAGCGACTATATCGATAGGAATAACACTCGTATAAGTGTAAAGCCATGCCATTAGCCGTTGCACCCAGCTTCGGAATGTATAAATCAAGTTTAGTTTAATACTTTTTGATGATAAATGGCTTACGCTAAGTGCGGTCCATCAAAACCTTCAAATACCGTGCTATTTTTAAGGCTGGAAGCCAGATGAGCTAAAAATGGATCGATCTGACTGCACTTATACAAGCCTTATAGAGTAGACTACAACATATCAGTTTTTCATCAGTGACCAGGATGCCCAAGTCTTGCTTTTCGTCGACTCATCATTATCATCCTAGCACTGAACCGATTGCGATTCAAGAGCTGCGTCTTAGCGAGCCTTCCACTTTGCGGCTATTCTCCACTGCGCACGGTCTTTTTGTTGTTTTAATGTACTTCAAATGAAACCTTGTTGTGTGATTTAATTATCTGTAGCCCAGAAGGAACAATTTTATTCTTTTGTTTAAGAAATAAACTGGTGTTCTTTATCTTTTGTTTAAGAAATAAAATACTCACTTTCTCTTTGCACTGCAAACAAAACATATCGCTTTATTTTACCTAATAGGTAATGGGCACTGACCGCCTAGATCCATAAAATGTAGTCATTCAAATTTGTAAACCTATATTTCTTGTGAGCATCAGTGTAATTAGCGAATCACGGTGTGATGAACAGACATGGCTTCGAGTTCAAACTATTTTATTGCAAATGTGCCAAAACTAAAAGGCCGAGAAAATTATAGCGAGTGGGCGTTTGCCGTTGAAAACCTACTAATACTCGAAGGAAAGTTAGGTTTTGTCAAGACTGAGGGTGTCGTCGCAGCTATTAAGCTATGACGAAAGCCAAGTTGATTCTAACCATTGATCCATCATTATATCTAGACATTAAAGATGCTAAGACAACTAAACAACTATAGCAGCAATTACAACAGATGTTTGATGACGCCGGTTTTTCGAGAAGGATCATTTTATTGAGGAATTTAATTTCAATATGTCTCGAAACTGCGGATTCTATGACAACTTATATTAATCAAATAATAGAAACCGGGCAGAAATTGTCCAGAACGGGTTTTTTGGTGAATGATGAGTGGATTGGCTGTTTGATGTTGGCGGGATTGCCCGAAAAATGTTTTTCATTGCTGATGGCAATTAAACATTTCGAGATCGCCATTGCGGCGGATGTTGTCAAATCTAAATTATTAGACTTGTCCGGAAATGAGGATTCGGTGTTTACAAGTTCAAGGTATGAAGACTAACAACTCGAATGTTTTTTCTGCGTTCTTTTCACGCGAAACCTACAAGAAAGATGATTGGTATTTGGATTCGGGTGCAAGTATGCATATAACGTCGAATGTAAACAATATTCATAACCCATCAGAAAACAAGAGTATGAAGGAAATTACAGCTGCTAATAATGGAGTGGTGGCTGTATTATGCTCGGGTGATGTTGATATTGTTACGATCACGTCAAAATGCAGATATTATATCACCCAACATACCCAGTATAGCAACGAATTTGTTATCCGTGAGTAAATTAATTCAAAATGGAACTGGAAAAAACTTTCACAAAATTTTTTGCTTTATTTAAAACAGTAGAAATCAACTTCTAAGAGAGGCAAGATTAGTTGATGGTGTTTATAGACTTAATGTGGAAAATAAACACAACTGTTTGTTTACCTGACAGTGTGAGAAGGGACATGTGGCATGGAAGAATGGGTCACTTGAACACTAGTGATCTTACAAAAATGAAAAATGGTGCAGTTGTGAGTATAGATTTGAAGGACAAAGCTGTTATTGATAAAAGTACATGTGTTGTGTGTTGTCAAGGGAAGCAGTCACGATAGCCGTTTAACCATGATGGTGTAAGAAGCAGTGAGGTGCTAAACATCATTCATGCAGGCGTGTGTGGACCCATGGAGGTGACTTCAATTGGAGGCTGCAGGTATTTTCTAATCTTTGTCGATGATTACACACGCATGATCTTTGTCTATTTCTTGAAAGCCAAGAACGAAGCTCTTAAATATTTTAAACATTTTAAAGCTGTAGTTTAGTATTCTCTGTGTTTTTCTCTGTTACTTTTTCGACAATTCTCAAATCTTGGTTAAATCGTTCATGAAACTCTTATTTTATCTTTTCTTTTTATTCTCACAGAATATTAAGACTATTTTATCCAAATAAAACGAATTAAAATAACCAACTCTGACTGACAAAAATATCGGATCTAACTATTCACCAGAATATCAAACATACTGATAATACCTATCGCCGTCGCCAAACACATCACATTCAGGCATCGGTCGTATACGGTCCGAGTAAAGGACGAAAAATTTATCTTTATAGCCGGATAGAACCGAAACACAGGAATAGTTTTCACAACAGAAAATCTTTAGAAACGAATATATCTGATGACACCTAAGAGACCTAGAGACATACCAAAAACTGTTTTATTCAGTTTCAAAAACGTGATCACAACTGTGCAGAGTAAAAAATATACTCATAAACTGACTAAACTACAACTATGGCCATGTAATATTTTCTACCTATTATTACAATATTATGCAAAACACAGGCAATGTACATTTACTCACCAAAAGCACACAGGGAAAACACTCGTATGCATACACTTACCGTTTATTAAATCCGCCGTGATTCCAAACGCCCGACCCTATTAAACGTCAAACCTGCGCACGGGTGATAAAATGCAGAGATGATCGCATTTCAGTGCAATTTAATAACGGTTGCACAGCACAGTGTCTCGTCCATTCTGAATTGCAAATACTCGTAAATAAAACGATATAATTCTGTTAGCGCACGGCGCAGGGTTGGCACACATTGGAGTTAGATATTTATACCTATATTTTTAGACTGAGGATTAGTCTTAATACTTTGTTGCGTTCCATTATCTAAATACAATATTTGATGTACTGACTGACTGACTGACTGACTGACAACGCATGGCCAATATAATTAGGTGTGAGAAGCTGAAATCTGTTAGGTACGTTTTTTGGGGATCGTATTGGGACACTAAGAAGATTGCCCAACATTCTCACGGAATCAGAAAGAAACTAACATTTGCACGCGTAGCTGCGGGCATCCTCTATTATTTTTTAAATGCGTTTATCTAATAAAATAAAACCATAGACGCATGTTTTTTTGCATACATCCCAAAATATTACGGCTCCTTTCGCTATACACATTAGAATTCCCGATTATTACCTTGTCTTTTCATCTACAAGTAATTGACATTTTTCTGAATTTTAAACGTAAATGAGTGCTTAACAGCCTTAATATCGATTCAACCTTGAACTTCTTATAAGATAATTTTTTAAAAGTACTTCAATTCATAGCAGGACATCTGACGATTGTCACCGTTCTTGGACATACAATGTTATCTACTGTCCCATCTTTCATCCCTCCTTTTTCCTGATTACAATTATCGCAGTCTTTGTAACATAGTTTGCCACGGTAAATCCTTTGGTTATGATATACTTCGTCACTTGTCAGTTTTCTTATACCCACTTTATTTTTATTGCCAGCGGTGGATTTTGCTTTGAGTGCGGCTCTGAATTAGTTGGTGCATTTTCCTGACATATTTTTTAAATTCGGCACTCTTTTATAGAATACTATTCAAAATTTAATACAGCTACACTGTACCTTGTCTTAATTAAACTTGTTAACATTCACTTTTTCATTTATTTTGATTTGTAAGCAGAACAGGGTTATATTGGGATTCGCTTGATTGCAGAGCGGCTCAAGCTCATTCCGCGTGTAGCAAGACTTGAGGGAATCCAATGAAATAGGCAGTAGACGTCTATAAGCTGATATGATAATGATGAAGTATTCCTGTACCTTTATCTCACTATGCGTCATTTGCCTGATATGTAACTTACGATAAAAAATATTTTACTTCCTTTTTCACGAGTTGCGGTAGCTCTACGTTTGTCCAACAGTTAGGCCGCGTTTCTTCGGTGTTAAATCTACGGTGAATTCGTCATGTCCAGGCACAGTTGTCAGTGTTGTATAGGTCACTGAAGGAGCTTGTTGATATACACGGCGGCGCTACATCAAGGCGCCACCGCCGTATTCGCATTATAATCGTCAGTGTTGCAATACGAGCGTGTCGATGACGAGGTTTTATTAATCATACGGCTAAAGGTGCAGTTAAGAAAACGTCTCATCTATAAAAGGCGTTGCCATGCATTTCACTAAGCGCGCTATTCTCACCGCTAGTACAATACACCGATACCATATACTAGATCATATTTTTATATAACACAAAGCTAAGTCGTAACCCTACGTTCGTCTAAAAGTTGGCACGCGGTTCACGAAGCGCGTTATCCGCGATGCCGGTACAATAGACCGACAGTGCAAGCTAGATAATGTTTTTTCATAACGTTTCCCAGCTTAATGGAGGATTTGGTCTCAGGCAGTAGTTGTAGCTAACATTAGGATATGTGGGGCTATTTTGGATAACTTCTTCTTAATTGTTTATAAACAAATAGTTAATATTAAAAATAGCAGTAGAATAATATATTATTGCACGAGTGGCCTTTCATGCATCTATAAAAACACGTATGAAATATATTGGCCATAGACTTAAAAAATATGATAAGGCGAGTACCGTGGTCTTCTCAAAAATATTGGTAGAAAAGCGACTACAAAATGCCATAAATGTGTCAATTTTATCAGTGGTGTCCATTTTAATAAAATTGGCTCTTAATATTGACATTCCTTTTTATCCTTGTCACAAAGGCCAAATTTAAGACTGGGGCGACCAATTAAAAGTTTATTCAAACAGTTTGTGACAGGATGTCGTCTGTTGAGTTCGCTGGTTCTAACACAAATTGGAGTATTTCATATGACGGCAATCGCATCAAATGAAAGTTTGGGTGTTCAATATTTCTATGTCTATATGAAATAATGGCTAAATTGTATAATTATATTCTTTATTCTGCTTAAAATCGGATTGTCTGTGCTAACGGCCGTGGTGGTGGCGAAAGAACATCACTTTTCAGTACTCGAAAAATCATCTTTCAGGGCGGTCCGTTGTTAAACAGTTGAAATCCCTGTAAAAGCATAAATTATACTGGTTGTTGGTAAAATAAAAACAATTAAACCTAAATTGCCGTAACACAAAACTTTATTGATGGTACTTAGTATATAAGGCGTTTGCCTGGTTCTGTGAAGTCCGTTTTTAAAGTTAATTCAATCAAAATGTCGATTGAAAATAATGAGTTTCTTTAAAAAGCCTTTTAGACATATTTTAAGAATAATTCTAGGGTATAACAATTTTTTGTATAAGTGTTTCTCATAGCTTTCAGTGTGCATAACACCTAAGCTATTTTCTAGTGATTCTCATTGTATCCAATGAGTCAACACTTATATCGTTAACAAAGGAAAGTTTCACCAGATAGCGGTTTTTAGTTTTGATTTCTAAGCCTCCCTTTGTTAGACCCACAATAAGCACAATAGGTGTCCCGACTGCTAACGTTCTCATACCGTTTATTGAAAGAATGGGTTTGTAAGTGGTTTTCCCCTGGATATTGAGTATGTAAGTGGGATCATTCGATTGCGCCGCATTTTGCTTTATTGGAAAAGGATTGTGTGTTATGTTTAGATAGTGAAGGCGTTGGTTACGGCGGTTTTGATCATGTGTATGAGTAATCTCGGAATTTTATGATTGAAGATGTATAATGTTGATGTATGACTGAAGATGTTTTGTTTTCTTATTTCATTGCTGGATGACAGTTTTACTGAACAGAAAATACCAATGACATTGACACATGTATGCTGTGTGTTCGTCCCTTATAATATGGAACAATTCTTTGTCCCAGTCCCAGGTCGGGCACTGACATTGCATAAATTAAATATAATAATATAATATTCTACCACATTCACACAACACCATCTAGTCCCAAACTAAGCAGGAGCTTTTATTATGGGTACTAGACAATGGATAGACATACATATATATATATATATATATTTTGTAAATACGTACATATTATACATAGACCAAGACAAACATCCCTGTTCATGCACACAAATGTTTGGCTTGATCGGGAACCGAACCCGCGACCTTTGTTCGCAAGTATTTAAGTACTGTAATTGTTTTGTATTTTTATGTTTCTTATTATAAATAGAGAAACTACTATTGTAAAAAATATATAGGTAGTAATTTCTATATATAAAACAATAATTCAATTTGAAAAGTAAATATGCATATTTTAGCACAAAAGAATTCTATTCAAGCAAATAACTGTCCGATATTCCCCTTATAAATAGTTTAACGCTTTTAAACCAATTCCGTTTTGAATATACAATGTTGGTATTTAAATGTATTGTAAATTTTATTTGGATTCAAATTCTATTATGAAACGTTGCACGTCAATCTCCATGTCCAATTTAACTCGTTCGCTGCTGTGAACGTTATTATAAATGAAAAAATATCGCTGCTAAAATCACGAGCATTGTGTAAAACATAACGGTACCGTTATTATTTCTATGAAACGGTTAGTTTTATCCGTAGCGGTATAAAACCTATCGTATAAGGTCCTCCTATCTCAACCTATAATAGCTATATAATCTTCTTCTATTCGTTTGAGTCTGTGGCATACTTCTTTTTTATGATATAGGAGGCAAACAAGTAGTAGGATAGCCTGATGCTAAGCGATTACCACCGCCCGTGGATACCCGCAAGATCGGAGGAGTCGCAAGTGCTTTGCCGGCCTTTTAAATACTTTCTTCAAGAAACGTAAGACAGCAGTGAAATTGTCTTTCGTATACCACATACGATTTTTTCCATCGCATTTTTTATTCGTTTAGCCGTTTCTACCTGATCCCATGGGAGTTTCAGGAAATCTTTTCTGTGCACTCAGAAGAGATTCCCTATACCTACTCCTCAAGGAATACATGCCACACTATTTTCTTTTTCTTTTGACATTTAAAATTACTTAAGTAATATATTAGTATATTATTATTCTTAAATTGACATTCAATAATATTTACTGACATTTTAAATATATGACATTTTATTATTTAAATTTTTATTATTTTTACATATTGTTTACAACATGTATTTTACTATGTATTAGCATGTAAAGTTGTGAGTACGATGTGGGCATTATTAAACATATAAACAAATAGTTGTGGCAACCTGTCTGATGGCTTAGGCTGACATGCTTATGCATACACCTTCTGATGGCGTGGAGTGATACAGATCGTGCTGGCTCCCTCAATCAAGGTTGAGCCATACGATTGCTGTTGAATGCGAGCCATCAGTGGGCCGAGTCAGTTAAAAGCTTCAGATGATTTCCTGGATTGTACTTGCATACTAAACCCTTTTTTTGTCTGGACTTTAAAAGATGAAGAAAAGACTAAAGAAATTGAAGAGACAAAAAAAAACAATGACTCTGAGTTTGTTTCGGCCTTTCTTCTCAACAAGTCATTTAGCTAGGAAAAGCCAGCCTCATCTAGATTAGGGTTTTTGACATGTATAAGTGTTGTAAACAACCAAAATGCAAAAATAAATATGTCTTTATGTCTTTCACATTTCAGCTTCTTGGGCCCAGTAGTTTCGGCTGTGACTCGTCAATCAGCACGAAAGAATTTTGTATAGAAAGTATTAAGGATTGTGTATATAATGGCGGACGTATGTTAAATTGAATAATGATAATTATGTATCAGTGGCGTATTTGTCTCATGCGTCGTGTCTTAATTTGAATTTATATAAGGTTTTCAGTCTCAGTGTAATTTAAATTCTGTATCCAGATAGTGCTTATTTTGCATGTTGATGAGGTTAAATGACGAAGAGGAAGTGATTTATTGTTTGTTGCGTGGGTGTCATGAATGCTCATAGAATAATTGTCACTGTGTAATTGAATACAGCATTCACAAACATAATAAATGCAATGACTGAGACATCTGCGATACTGTACATTTCTTTATTTTCAAATTGTGTGGTCTATTATTAGTAGGTTCGTTGAATGTTACCATAGAGTATATACCCTATACTCTATACTATAGAATTACATTCAACGAACAGTTTAAAAGAAGACGCACACTCGGAACTGCTTTTTGTGAATTCCACAAAGTCTGTGTCTCAGGAGGGAATCCAACCCATAACATTTGAGATAGTTTCAAGCGCGCAGGTGGGCGCTTTTACAACTACGCTTTGAATAATCTCCATGGTAGTAGAGCCTTGCTGATTTCAGCATGAATGGGCCGGCTCGACCGAGGAGGTACTACCCTCTCACAGAAAATCGACGTAAAGTAACAGTACACTGTTGCGTTTTATTCGGTGAGTAAGAGTGCTGGAGGCCCTATCCCCTATTCCTTCTCCCTCAACCCACTCCTCATCCTATCCCTTTTCCCAAAATTCTAGGGGCGGTAACGTACTTGTGACTCCTGTTGTGTTGCTTGTGTCTTTGGGCGGCGGTAATTGCTTACCATCAGGCGATCCGTCTGGTCGTTTGCCGCCTATTATTATAAAAAAAAGAATAATACATCTTATATTTTTGTTTAATACAAAAACACCAGCAACGTTTTACTATAAAATAAAAATTATACTAGAAGTCATCCTCCTAGCGTTATTCCAGTTTCAACCTGGTGTCCGCTTACTAGTCTAACCGGATTTAACTTTTCTAAAGAGCGACTGTCTGTCTGACCTCCGCAACCCGAAGGGATAGCGATATTCAATGGTTTAGACTAGTGACAGTTTATTTAGCGGTAATGACGCTCTATGTACCTACACGACTGTCAAAGATCTTCCTGACAGCGGGGACCGACGGCTTAACGTACTCTCCGTGGCACGGGGCAAGTGATAATTAACAATTTAATACGCCCATAACTCCGAAGAGTCATTGGTGTGCACCGTGGATTCGAACCCGATACCCTCTGCATGGAAGTCTGTTCGTATCTCCACTAGGGTATCGCTGCCTTAAAAATTGCTCTAGAAGTAAATATAAATAAAACTACTACAAAAACTGTAAATCCATCTGGCAACACTACACTATCGCACTACGCAATTCAATTACTGGCAACAACGCAATGACTCTGGCATTCAATGTCGACTCGACGCCGTTTAGCATCATTGCGCTCTATACAACACTTCGTTACTATCGCCCCGAGCTAAGGACTTCCTTTATTATACACTTATCGTTGAAAAACCGATAAAACCACATTTTTCCGAAGTTCCTAGAATCGTATCAGTATTTTGAACAAGAAATTGGATTCCATTGAAACGCTTTAGCCGAATTTTTCAATTCGGCGAGCATTTTTTAGGATTCTTCTAAAAACCACTTGGATTTGGTTGATTGCAACTTGGATAGTAGCCTAAATGAGCCATGACAGCATAAGTCATACAATTCAATCAGTGCTCATAAATTAATTCACTAAAATAAACGATAAAGCAGACTCATGGCAAAAATTGTAAAAGGTAACGAGACTTACAAGGGTTTGTAGCGCGCTTCAAAGAGAAGCTAGCTTACCTGTGCAACGTTCGATGTTGAGCTCACAAAAAGTACGAGCATGGCAGGTTGAGGACATAGGATTTTGATTTCAGCTTTTATCTAGTACCAGACTTCATGCGCGGCTTTGCCTGCGTCAGTTATACACTTTAGCCTTCCTCAGGAATCACACTGTCAATTGGTGAAAAACCGTTCGTATAAAAATCCGTTCAGTAGATTTTTTTATATTTATCAGACAGATCATACAGACAGACAGGAAGAAAAGATGATTTTTATAATATGTATAGATACCTACTTGTTTAAAATATTTTCTGTATTATTAGCGTCACTCTTGAGGATGCTTTGCCGCGACAGACGTGCTTTGCAGCTACGAAATCATCAAATACTTTTTTATCTAAATGTTTAGCTTTTTAGAAAGAGATGGCAACACCAACTTATAAGGCTATCTCATTCGTGCGCATTGGTTATAATTATTTGACAGCTGTCAAAGGAATAAAAGCAATTATCCCTTACATATTCAATACGAGGACGCTTGTCGTTATAGCTCGTTATCAGTGTATTCTAAATATCCGTATGCCTATGATTACATCTAACTGTGGTCCACGTACGTGCTGACGAAATTAATGTCGCTCCCCATCATGTTTGACAGCACGATGTAAGGCATGAGTGACTACGAGGGTAACATATTTATTTATTTATTTATTTATTAAAACTTTATATACACAGTAGTATAAAGGCGGACTTAATGCCATGGGCATTATCTCCCAGTCAACCTTAGAGTGGTGCAGAGAGAAAAGAAGCAGGTGTAATATAATGAAAACTAATTTGAACTTATATAAATTATAACTAAGTATATTATAGATCTAAATGATACATTAAAATAAATACGTTAGGTACATAATATAATATAAACATACATGATATAGATATATTATAAAACTACACAAATACACAAAGTCATATATAATATATATATACTATAAATATATAAACACATACATACATATTAAACCACATTGAACTTAAATTAAACGACTTAAGATACAATCGCCGACTCAGCCAATAGGAGCTCCTTCACCTTGAACTTGAAAGTGTTCTTCGTCTTGGCCATCCTGATTTCAAGAGGGAGTGCATTCCATAGAAGGATAGATTGAATAGTAAAAGAGGAATGAAGAAAGTTAGAGTTGTGAGGAGGTACCGTGAGGAGAAGATTATGAGATGAACGGAGGTTTCGTTCATGGTTGGAATATAAGTATTGGAAGTAGGAAGATAAATACTGGGGAGAGGTTGAAGATGTAAGAATAGTATAGAGGGTAGTGAGAGCACGCAAACTACGGCGCTGACGTATGGAAAGCCACTTTAGTTGAGAACGATAAGTAGATACACGGTCATACTTGCGAAGATTGAAAATGAATCGAATGCAGTTATTTAGAAGACGGTCAAGTTTATTAAGGAGGTCTGCATTCAGGTCAAAGTAACATACATCACCATAGTCAATGAGGGGGAAGATTAAGGTCTGCACAAGCATTGTCTTTGTCTCGGATGGTAGTATGTTCCTTAGACGGTAGAGAGCGCGCAGAGCACTGGTGACCTTTCGACTCAACTGAGTTACCTGGACTTGCCAATTCAGCGTGGTGTCTATGTGAAGCCCAAGGTTTTTGACAGCAGGACATAAATCGACTGTAGTTCCGTTAAAGGTTATGGGCGGCAGGATCGATAAGTCTAGTCTTTTTAACATCCATTGACTACCCACAATGATGGCTTGAGTCTTGCTAGGATTAACGGTTAGCCCAAACTTGCGACACCAGGACAATATAGCGTTCAAGTCGTTAATGATTTTGTCGATCGCCTCAATGATGTGTTCCACACTTACTTGGGAGTAAATCTGCAAGTCATCGGCGTACAAATGGTAAGCGCACTGAAGATTTTGAGTTAAGAGATTTATAAAAATAGAAAATAAAAGAGGAGAGAGAATGCCACCTTGAGGAACGCCAGAAGTAGTATCAAACCATGCCGACGATAACTCATCGACCTGGATCAACTGCCGGCGACCTCGAAGATAATTTGAGAACCAATCCAAAGCTCCAGCCGAGACCTTGAGGTGGGAGAGGATAGATAATAGGATATCGTGACTGACGGTATTGAAGGCATTTGAAAAGTCAATTAATACCAGAACAGTAATTTTGGTGTTTTCCATGGCCTCACGAATATCGCCAGTCACTTTTAGGAGGGCGGAAGTTGTGCTATGTCCAGTTCTAAAGCCTGATTGCAGAGGACTCAACAACTTGTTGTGTTGAATAAAATGAGAAAGTTGCTTGTGCGCACAGGCCTCTAGCACTTTAGACATAAAGGGTAGGATAGAAATAGGTCGGAAGTGTTCAGGGAGAGTGGGATTTTGGATTTTGGGAAGAGGTATTATATAGGCCTTACGCCACAGGGAGGGAAAAGTACCAGAGACTAGAGAAAAATTAATGATGTGGGATATCGCCGACAGTAGATGTTCAAGGATCGTCGTGATCATACGACGACTAATATTGTCACATCCCACAGCATTAGATTTTATGGATAGGATGACCTTTTTGATGTCGTCTGGAGACTCTGGAGAAAAGCAAAAGGAATCAATGTTGGGTTGATATCATCCAAGTCGTGAGTCCCATGAAAATCAAGACGCCGCTGTTTGCCAATGTCTAGTGTTCCGAGGAACTTCCAGGTACTAGCAGGCGATGAACAAGATATATTATTGAGGATATGTCGGCGTTTGGCGTTGCGCACCATCTGATTGCACCGATTTCTTTCAGACTTAAAAAGCACCCAATTTTCCACACATCGATCTCTCTTGTACTTTCTAAACGCACGGTCTCTACGGCGCATTGCCATCCGAACATCCTCATAAAGATCACAGACAACGGCGTTAAAAATATCTACTTTTTCATCCACCGTAGTGGCGGATACTAAGCTGTCCCAGTTTACCATAGAAGCATCTTGCTTCAGCTTGTCCACATCCATACGACCAAAACAACGCATGTGCAGAACTTTAGGCGGGGATTTGGGAGGTTTCAGACGGTATGACAGGAAAATAAGGTCGTGACGGGAGAATCCAGGTGCAGGAAGTTGGCCATGGGATGTGACTAGGGAAGGAGCAGAAGTAAGCATTAAATCCAGCCAGGTGTCCTCCCCATTATCATTGTGGTGAGTGGCTTGCATTTTACATATGAACTTAATGACATATAAACATAAGATAATAGGTAAAGGAAAAGGCAGGTACGTTATTTCTTTGCCCGCACTAGGAATAAATCCTGTATTGCCGATACTTTACAAACACCCATTCAACGAACTCAAAGAACACCAAGACTCTAAACAACAATTTATGCACCACATATACAAAATAGCGTTGTAGGACTCGAACAAACGAAACTCGACACAACCTTAAGCGATGCGACAATATAAACCACTACATTATCCGTCAAATTCTATTACATTGTCGCTAGACTTGAAGCATAACGTCCGAAGAGAAAGGAAGCGTCGCCGTTAACCAATCCCGGGCCGCCAGAGCATGAGGAGCTCTGGTGGCCAATTAGGAGTGGGTCGCTCCGGGAAGCTGCCAGTTTTATCATAAACTATGAATAAGGTGCCATGCGTCGCGTAAGCGATAGGGTCAGTAGTGACATTTGTAGCCTGCCCTGTGATTGGGTCGGGTTAGACAAGGTGAAATGGGAGGAAGACTGAACAGTTCCTGTACTCAATCTTCTCGACACGTGTCTTCTCTAATGAAATCATATTTCGTTAACGCCATTGCAGTCCTTTGCTAATTTGCATGCATTCCTTGTGAAAGGGTCTAAGAGCCAAGTCAAAGTACTTAACTGACTTAAATGTATAACTTACCGCTGTAACGTCATAATTGAGGGTAGGGAATTTAATTTGCGTACTCATATTTCCTTTTACATTTCGGAAGAGATAAGCATTGTAATATCTCAAAAAAAAGCAGCTAAAGTGAACCCCAAGTTTTTGAAATACCTATCTTACAATATCCTATACAATGTTGCGAAAAAATAGCTTTCTCATTTAGGTGTAGTAAAGCTACCAGTAAACGTAACATTAAAATAAAAATATCGTACCGTTTTGTCTGTGTGTTTACAATGTATAACCATGCCTAATTTCAGCTCTCTATTGCTTATACATATATAGTCTCACGCCTATAACCCCGAAGAGGTAGGCAGAGGTGTATATCTACACCCACTTTTCGCCAGATATACTTTAGTCCCACGTAATAAGGGGCGAGCCTATTGCCCTACCGGGCACATTTCCAGACTCCGTGCTGCTACTGAGAATTTCGTGACAGAAAAACTCAATAACACTGCCTATTGCTTATAGTTTCCGTAAAACCACAGACGGACAGACGGAAGGACGGACATGGCGAAACTATAAGGCTTGCTCATAGTTTAATACGGAACCCTAATAAAATATATAGTAGTTTGTGTTGGTGTCTATAGATTTTGTAATTGTAAGGTACTCCTCGATAAATAAATTTTAATGTTTTTAGATTGATATCGCTACTCACTGACACTAATTTATTATTGTATCTCAGTACCATTTCCACTTTCCGCTGTGATTATGCCGGCTCCCAGTTGGTTGGCCAGGTAAGCTTGGTGTTGCCAGTGAGCAGCAAAAATATTCTACCATACTGAAATGTAACTTTTGTGTTTTTATTTTCTGTTTTAATTTAGTCTTTTGTTTAAATTTGTACCTATTACCTTATTTATTTTTTGTATTCCATTTTTTTTATTTATAGTGTGTGCCATTTGTGACAGAAATAAATATTTTCTTTTTCTTTTCTTTTCAAAAAGTATCTATTCTGAGAAAAACAAAGTCACTGCTAAAACTTTTCTTGCAGTGACGACAAATTTGATATGTATGAAATAGCTTGAGACGTTATTCGAACGCGACCTTGGAACCAATTTAAACAGGAAACTCGTTGTACTTATTGTGTAAGTATCAATTATTACGACCTGAAAACGGTGGCTAGGACAGACTGGATGGCGAGGGCTGAGGAGCGTGTACTGTGGCGCGTGTTGGGAGAGGCCTATGTCCAGCAGTGGACTGCGATAGGCTGATTGATTTATATCTATTATTTATTTTGTTTCTTTTGAACTCACTCCTCGGTACCGTTTTGTACCAACGACTCTTAAATCCATTTCCATAGTTCAATTTGAATCCTCAATAACTATATGACTTAAGCCACAAATGCGCGGGTATTGGGGCGGGGTACGTGCCAGACGCACGTGTTTTGTCCCGTCATCGCGGTTTAATTGGGGGTCACTACTCGTTTGTTTAATTTCGTAAGCACGTACGTGGCAGCGATAGCCGAGTGGATATACCAACAGACTGCCATGCAGAGGGTATCAGGTTCGAATCCACGGCGCGCACCAATGACTTTTCGGAGTTATGTGCGTATTGAATTGTTAATTATACCGTGCCTCGGAGAGCACGTTAAGCCGTCGGTCCCGGTTGTCATGAAGATCTTTGACAGTCGTTACAGGGTGTCAGTACCTTCTAAATAAACTGACACTAATCTAAACCATGGAATATCGCTATCCCTTCGGGTTGCGGAGGTCAGACAGGCAGTCGCTCTGCGGAAAAGCTAATTTCAGCCAAATCCGGTTAGACTAGTAAGCGGACCCCAGATTGAAACTGGGATAACGCTAAGACAAAGAAGAAGAGAAGACACGTGTCGGATAATGGTTTGTTTTGTCGCGAAATATTGCAAATTTGTTTAGGTGGCCAAAACTGTTGGGTTGTACCGTTGTTTGTTTGCGGTACCCGGAAGGCCGTGTTAATAAGTATTTACGTTGGCTGAATGGGGTTAGGTTTGAGGTGTAGCATTAAAAGAGTTAAAAGAAGTTGATTTTCTAAGTAAGGCAACAAAGATGAAACTATTCTTGAGTGTCTCAAGACAATTACAACTTTTTATGATAACTCAACATTTAAATTTGACAAAAAAAAATCACACTGTACTAATAGCGCAATACACACCGTTCATTAACTGTCTCTCTTCTGGGTAGATAATGACCTCTTTTTATAGAGATTACGCTAAGAACACAGTCCACCACACGAAACTAGTGTTTACATGTTTTTCGAAAATTCTTAGTTATTTAGGTTTCCTCACGATGTTTTCCATCACCGTTTAGCAAGCAATCACAAAATTAATAATTTTACACGCACTTAACTTTGAAATGTGAGAGTACGCAGCGTGGAGTTTCTGAATCTTATCATCACCACAATCTATCAGATCTATTTGTGATTGTAAACCATCCAGGGCCTAACGAAAACTGTTGATAAATTTTATGGTTTTTAAAACACGACGCCCACACTAGGAATAAGGCTGTGTTTTATAAATATGCAATCAACAGACTATTTAGGGATTACAAATAGCCTCGATTGGTGGTCCAAAACACAATACTGGGCGCAGTTCTAACAATATAGCGACAGCAGAAACCACTATGCCATACGAGCATACAAAATAAAATTGCTAAAGATAGATTAAACATCAAAATGTCTACGCAAGAACATACCGTTAAAATAATTCAATTTCAACGTCTTGATATCCCAAAAGCAAACGATCCAACTTTACAGGACCAAGCTATCAGGGTGCCATCTCTTTGTATACATAGATGACACTTAGACTCCAATTTCAGCTGACAATATTTAAACAACCAAGGAATTAGGATAAAACGAGCTTCGAGAATGTTCTTGTTACTTAAGGTTACATTCAATATGCAGCCATTATTACATCGAACCGTTATACCTCTGCCCTTAATGGCACGTTTAACGACACATTTGCAAAACCTTTCTTTTTTTGGATCATTTTGACGGCACTGCTTTATAATAGCTTCTATCTGATTGCATTTGTGGAGGTTTTGGCAAGGTTTCATTTTATTTTCATGGGGTTGAAATGCCAATGAAATCAAAAAAAGAAAGGAAATAAGGTCATACCTAAGTGAAATTTCATACCATTGCACAATCAATGAAAACTCCGGCGTTTATTAACAAATCTCCATAAAAATGGCGCTATCAGTAAACGCAGTAAGCCAACAATCGACTACGTAACCTTTCAAAACACATGGCACTATTAGTGCATATAGTAATAAAAATATTCTACCGCGTCAAATAAATTTCCATCCTTTCAAATGCTGTTTTATTCTATCGTATAATATCAATACTCTATTTACCGTTTGCGCTAGCACTGCAAAATGTCACATGTTATATGTTTGCTGTTAAGCCTCCTTTTGCGTGCTTTTATTGGCCATACAGCAACGTACTGTTTAGGTTCATCATCGTCATCTTACATAATTATATACCGAATGACTTGTTCGGTATATATAGACGGACTTTCATCGCAAAGCCAAGCTATTGGAGCTAGAAATATACAATTTGGACACTGGGATCCTTTTATGACGTAAGCACCTAACTATGGAAAGATTTTTAATAATCCACCACTAAGGGGAAAAAGCAGAGGTTGAAAATTTCCTTTAAAACTTGTTAATTGTAATAGCCCATTGTTCGATTCAGAAATATCATAGGCTATCAATTAATATTACTCAAGGATTACATCCACGTCAAAACAATCATTCGGAACCCCTGTATTTTTCATACAAAACATGTTTACAGTGATCGCACGTGACCCGGTATTGTCGTGCATTATTCAGTAATCCCCTGAATTATGCATGAGTGCGAAATTAGCCGGTGTACGCAGCACCCAAATGAGTTTTGTTTTACATTTTTATTGCTCTGACACTTTTCTTTTACATAAGATTAAGCTGGCATTAGGTTTGTTTTGAAGTGTCACGCTAAACGTGAATATTATATTAAGCTGTTAAAATAAGACAGAAAGGAGACGAACAAGTCGCAATAAAACAATTGAGTATGAAAATGAACTATGAAATAGATTAAGATATTATAAATTTGTTCAGAATAGCGTGATGTAACCTTCGCCGCATCGACACAAGCGCAAATTATTAATACTGGCATCGTATCTGTCTCATTCATTTTGAATTTTATTGTCAACTGACTCTCGTTCAAAGCATCATTGTAATAAATGTTCATTAAAAGTTATAGTCGTGAACACGGCTTACTATTCAAGAAACTAATATTACATGAGATCCCCAAACATTCATCATATATCTATCATACTAATTTTTAATTAGTCTTACCTAACGTCGCATTTGAGCGATGTTATGACGTGACCTGCGTGTGAATATAGTTTTGAGGTTGGAGAGTAACATAGACTTATTTTATCATGATAACCGATTTACGCGCGGGCGAAGTCATTACATCTATTTTATAAATAAATCCCGACACAGTCAATAACCACTAGTATGAACCAACATAGTCAGTCGTTATTTTTATAATGTAGTTTCTTTTTCGTCGTGTTCGCACGGGCAAAGTACCCCCTTAGTACATTAAACATCGCGTTCAAACAAACCTAAACAAACATTTTTAAACTCCTTGTACAATAAAACCGGAACAAATACAACTAATAAGCTATCTACTAATAGTCAATTTGCTTTTGCAATGTACGTAACTTAAAATCCCAGCAGGAACAAAATTGATCACGCCATAAAACCTTTAATCAAACACAGGACTCACCCAAAACAGCGCTAATCGCTCCCAAAACAGAACCAATACAAAACACTATACACACAAAATATATATCACATCACTCCCCACATGTCTAGTTAATACGGTGTGAAAAGGGACATTTCTATTTATTGAACGAATCCACCTGTCTTGCGCTAAACAAGAATGATGGATACTCTCACCGCTCGTTTGTCCGCACAATTTGCTCAAAGTTTTTGTCACCCTACTGCACTGCCCCCAATCCTTTTTAGTCGTGATAACGTAATCTTTGTTAGAGAATTTCGTTTGTATCTTTTATAAAGCTGGATCCTTAGAGAATTGGGTAATTTTGGGGTAAACATTTTCATGTCAGTTTTATTTTTTATGGGTTTGATGTTGAGAGATTAGTGATCCAGTGACGTGACTCAAATTATGATTTTAATATTAGCAACACTGCTGGGTAAACATTAATGATAGCAGCGATATTCTTGTGCAGAGACTATGTGCGTGTTAAAAGTGTTAATTATAGCTTGCTAAATGGGGAAGGAAAACATCAGTAGGAAATCTGAATGTCTGAGCGATCTCCATAGTGTTCTCGAAAGACATGTAAAGTGGTGGAATATGACCTTACCCCTATCATATAAATAATGAGAAGCGGCCTGTGCCAAGCGGTGGGACAGATTACAAATAAGGCTGCTGACGAACACCGCATAGTCAGTCGAATGATATCAATGTACATACATACATACATAGACTCACGCCTGTTTCCCCGAAGGGGTAGGCAGAGGCATGTTAAACGCCCACTTTTCGCCAGTGTTTTGATCCCACGTAATAGGTGGCGAGCCTATTGCCGCTTCTCGAGATATTTTGTTTACCAGAGCCTCGTACGTTGATCGGCAGGTGCACTACTTGCAGGTGAGGTTGGCTGGGGACCCTAAGTTCTTGGTGGGAACCCTATGCACCTGATATCAATGTTATATTCGAATAATTAATACACTAGCTGTATTCGATTGATTTTAATAGCCAGTCAAATATTATTTAATAAGTATGGTAACCGAGTACAATTTAATCACAATAATTCCAAATAGGTTTGTCTTTGGTAGTAGCTTCAAACAAAATGGACTGTTCAGCTGATACACCCACGCTTTCAGTTGTAGCAAGTGCGTGGGCCTTCTAAACGATATTAGAAAATATTTACTATTAGTCCCAAAATCATCGGATTTTAAACAAACTTTTGACCAATATTTGTCACTATATACTTAATATAAATAATATTTGTAATTAATTGTTTTTATATGTAAAGCTAACCTTTTAACGAATAGAATAATAAATTGGCAGTGTTGTACTGTCTTCTTTATAAAAGGACCACACGGTCTAAAATGTTATGGGAACACGATATTTTAGACCGTGTGTTCCTTTTATGTTTGTACTTTGTTAGTTTAGGCTCTGCGATGAGATGCCGGGCAGTACACGTCTTTTCAGACTGACTTCAGAGCCATCTTTGTTTGCCTCCTTATTAATTTAAGCTTGCACTTATTGCATCAGCTGCAGCATTTCTATATATGTACAATCAAATTAGTCGGCGCTGGACCAGTTTGAAAAAAAAAAGAAACCCTTGGCTCGCTCATAGAGTCGAGGCAGACTAGAAACTGGTTTTGTATACGAGTGTCAATGTGCGTGTAAAGTAGCACTGGAAGCGACGATGTCTTGCTGAGCGATTCTCGCCCTTATGGTGGTCTAGCGGGAAGTTATTCGACTGTACATTGTTATGTTATCATCAAATAAGTACAAAAACATAGGTGCCAAAATAAAATATTTTGCGTTTAACAGGTGGTAACTCTAAAGGTAAATTGCCTTTAAGAAGCCTATTTCAACAAACAAAAAGTAAATTGAATGTCAAATAAATTTCTTAGCCTTTCTATTGAAAAACGTGCATAATTCAACTTGTCGTTACCAAATCCAATACACTTTGCAACTTTTAAAACAATCTTCTAAGTAATCCTCCATAATTTAAAACATTTTTAGGGTTTCCTAACGCAATTTCACATTTTCTTTCACAATTTCATTTATATCGTAATAAAATAATTTCGGGTTTATAAGTGATCATAATATTTCTAATAATAGGAAACACATAGGTATAAATAAATATTTTATATCTGTTACTAAGAAGGGATTTCTCTGAATTCCTACGCGATCGGGTAGAAACGATAAAATTAAAAAACATGTGCGGGCGTAGCTGCGAGTATCTTCTAGTTAGCTTAATAAAATTGTAAATATAATCTTGCCTAAGTATACCACTATAACTGGTATTAGGTATGTATTTACATACATACCAGTAAAAGTGGTATACTTAACTATACCTCGTTCTACTACAACTAAAATATTTGAGAACCCAATAACACTGCTTAATCCAATAGTCTTCATAGACGTTGTTCTTACCTTTCTCAAAGTGTAAATATAAGTAAAATTCCTACTACTGTCATAAATGCGACAGCGTATGAGAACAGATGCATGTTTACTTCCCTTTAACATAAATGGATTTCAATGTAGTAGAGCGTATTTTATTTCACGGTAGTAGAGCCTTGCTGATTTCAGCATGAATGGGCCGGCTCGACCGGGGAAGTACTACACTCTCACAGAAAATCGACGTAAAGTAACAGTACCTAAACTGTTGCGTTTCGTTCGGTGAGTGAGAGTGCCGGAGGCCCTATCCCCTATTCCTTCTCCTTCATCCCACTCCTCATCCTATCGCTTTGCCCAACCCCATGGGGCGGCAACGCACTTGTGACTCCTGCGGTGTTGCTTGTGTCCATGGGCGGCGGTAATTGCTTACCACCAGGCAATCCGTCTGCTCGTTTGCCGCCTATTACAATGAAAACAAATTAATTTAATTAGAGAGACAGTCTATTAGCTCGATTAACGCATAGAGTAGGTAGTATTTTTTACAAAATATGTATATGGTTAATACGTATAGAACTCCGTCATTAATTCCACTTCCACTTAGCTCTTTTTTGTCGACCACTGCAGAGACAGAATGTCTTACTAGATAATCCAGCCAATAAATATAGGGAGTAAATTCAAGTAAAAGACGCAGATCGACTTACGACGACATTGCGTAAGCGGTGGGGCTGAGGAGGAGTATTTTATACAGCAAACTTTTGTTATCAATCGTTCCTTGTGTTCCACATAATAAACGTTTTCACTTCGATTTCAAACGTCGACAATTCTTCTTTTAAAAAAGTAGCTTTGCTTGATTTCTTGATATGCTGATGTAGTTTCATGACACGAAAACAAAAAGAAACTGTACATTTCATACCATAATATAATACCGACTAGCTGCTAAACGACCTCTCCGAGGCACGGAATATTTTGACTTTCTGTGCCAGATCAAATGAATATCTGTAAATCAGATTGATGATGACAAAATTGATGATTCACGAATCGCTAAATGCGTGTAATGTCGCCACTTGCAATATTTTATCTACTTTAAATGTAATAACAACTTTCTAAACTATACATAGCTATGATTAGATATGTATGTATAGTTGCTGGTTGTTGTATGCTTTGAGTAACCTATTACACAACAAGCAATCAGCTCAGTACAATCCTGCCTTAGCAAATAATGCTCTACAACAAAAGAAAGCATTGCTTAAGACTCACAAGTTTTCTAGTTACGACGTTAAGCCTTCTTGTAGAGAACGGAGAACTGGTCGAACAATTAAAGATTGACTTAAGGAATAAAAGATCGAATAAAAAACCACAGTCAATGCTTAGTATTCGGCGATTTCTATTGTACTAATTGTAAATATCAATACAACAATTTGTGGATCACCCATATGTTGTCCCGAGTGGGCATCGAATTCAAAACCCTCAACATTGTTAGGCAGCGAGGTGGTCGCTTGATAGTGAGCATGCGCAAAGCTTAATATATTCAGTTGCCAGGTCGACCAGCATTAAGCAAACAGATGTTGCAAAATGCAAAGGCTTCATATAGCTCATTAATTGTCGTGTCAGCCTAGAGACGTCTACTACTGGACATACGCCACGCCCAAGATTCTCCACACTCATTATTTGACACAAGTAAAAACAAAGACCTAAAAGACAACAAAACAGAATCCAAATTCAAATTTAAACCAATTCGTGCCAACGGCTCATTTTCAAACCTAGAGCATGCAGAATCTGTAGTCTCGACGAAACACAGGAACAATGTCCTTTATTCATAGCCGAGCCGGCACGCCAGTGTTGCCAATGTCTACCAAATGAACACATCATCCTTGTTGGAATTTACTCGCGTGTAAGTCAGGCACGGGGAACGAAGGAAGTAAAGAGAAGTGAGAATAAAGATTTTTCATAACGTCTCGCCTTGACGGGCTTGTTTATTATATGCAACTGGCTGTCTGTCTTGACGAATTCATTACGTCATATTTTCGGCGTGTTTGAATTTAAACGCGTGTTTGTGTTTAAGAAATCTGGGATATGATATCGAAGCCTCAGATTGTTTTAATGAAGCAAAATGGAAATTTTTTATTCCCAAAAATTTACAAAAATTAAGTTTATTTTTATAACCACAGGTCGCTTCGCTGATAATTTCTTTACAAAAATTATATGCCTATAATCAATAGGTATATAATTTTTCCTCGATAAAACATTAGTCTATTGCTCGCCTACCAACTTCAGGTCGCTCATACGGCTTATCTTTGCGAGTACTTTACTTTTTAGCGCGATAACCAAATCTCAAGCGGGCGGAGCAGCGACAGAAGACAAATTCAGGAATAAATACTCTCTATTCGCTCCGAGTCTTCATCATGTTTCAGTTTAAGAGGTGTTAGTTAATATTTCGATGATAAAAATGTTTAAAAAGACGTGCACTAGAGCAGTACTATAAGCAACAATAAAACTGAACAATGACGTCAAGTCATCGCATCAAGCAATTTAACACCTCCTGGTTACGTCACGTCACTCAGTCATTCATCGAGTTCATTACGTCACAAGCGACACATTCCAAGCGATGCGTGCTTGATGACATGAAATTCGCTCGGTACTGCCACCGACTGCAGGAATGCGTAATGAAAAACAAATTGAAGGTGACTGAATTTTTATGAGTTTCTTGCGATTTACATACTAGGGTAGGTGGTTTTTCAACTTTCATGATTTGTACACGTGCCTACCTGCTAATATTTGTTTAACGGGTCTCAATGTCAGGCCAGATAAACGATGAAACGTTTCAGCATGGTTTACATCAGCCGTGGTCACAGATTGACGAACTCGAAAATACAAGTTTACTTTTCCCCATTTTGTACCTTTTAGAGAGTAAGTTAAGTAGTTAAGTAATTCAGTGGAACTCCGCTACTCTACCGATCTTAAGATAGAGACAGTCAATGATAACCGCGCCTCTCAAAATTTAAAAAATAAGGGGTATAGAAAAGGACATAAGATATCCTGCATCTAAGAGCGATACTGTGGCAAAAAGCCAATAGGCTTAAATTTTACCAGAAGATAGCTAGGACATTCTTTTTACAATTAACTAGTTCTGCCTGTTTGAATTTCAGTAAATCCTCTCTTAGGGCACTCTTACGGTCACCAAGGAATATACCGACATACTAAATTTGAGCTCAGTAGTTACAGCTGACCTTTACTGCACTGACAGCCAGTAACACACGTTTTTTATACATACAGATTGTATTTAAAATACTTTTACAAATATAAACATGATCCTATCGCTCATAATTACAAATTCTACGAGTGAGTTCTGAAATAACAACCCGTTAAACTTATAATGATGCTTTGGAACAAGCAATAGGCTGTGTACAGAAAGTTTTCTTGTAATGTCCGCGATAGAGGATGGAGAATGTAAGAACAATACGGTATTTAATAATAATGATGTAAATTTTCTCGTATTTTTGTAGCGTAAGGCAAGCACATCCTTAATGTGGATCTTAATGTTTTATGTTTTGATGTTAAATTGGACGTGAACTGAGGAAAATGTTTAAATTTGAATATTTGTCAGAACTAACGCAATTTAAATAATGACAAAATGTTATCTAACGTATCCGTTAAAAAAACACGCTACATAATAGTTTGCGCGAAAGCCGTATAAAAATAACATTTATAATTTCATATTTTAAAGTTGAGAGAAACAAGAAAAAATTGTGAATCTCTCTGCGTTGGTTTTGCCTGAAAGTTTAAACGTCAAGCAAGCCTAACCTAATGGGTCCAATTGTGAATCTAACATACCCAGGGATCCACTCAAACTCAAACACTAATTTCATAAAAACTAGTCCAGCAGTTTACGAGGCTCCTAAAGAGAAAATAATCAACGTTTAAATAAAAAATAAAAAAATTAAGATACCTACGCGAATCTCTTAAAATTATAGTCTATGTAACTAAATAGCCTCCTTGTAAATGATTAAGTTCCAAATATTTTACATAAAGGTCAAATATAACTTTATTACTTTGAAAGGCCAATTTGCCTCGTCGACCCACCTTATTAGATATAATTGAAAATACTATTTGCTTGTACTAGAAATTATAATTTAAAGTATAACGTAATTTTATAAATGAAGTTAGTTAATTTTGAATCGTAGTAGTTAGAATAGTAATTTTTAATAAGAGGTAATCATGTGATCTATCAAGTTGACAATACTGATGCACTATAAGATAAGCTATTGTCTCGTATAGCTCATAAATATAGTATATTAGAAGATGCCCAACAATTCTTCCTGATTTCGTGGGATTTTCGGCAAATCTCTTCTTAGTGGTTTGCAAGAAAATACATTCCACAGTTCAGTTTCTTGCGCCCAATATTTGGCTGCGCGTTGTCAGTCAGTAACGCAAGAATCTTATATATATGGGCAGAAGCTTTATAAACTAAACATTAATTAATACTGACACGTATGTGCATCAAGTATGAGAGACAGCGATAGCCGAGTGGATATACCAACAGACTGCCATGCAGAGGGTATCGGGTTCGAATCCACGGCGCGCACCAATGACTTTTCGGAGTTATGTGCGTATTGAATTGTTAATTATCGCTTGTCCCGTGCCTCGGAGAGCACGTTAAGCCGTCGGTCCCGGTTGTCATGAAGACGACTGCGACTAGGGAGGAAAGGGGAAGGAGGTGGCGTATGAACTCTGCCCTACAGGCTTTGAGACTTACTTACTAAACCCACCTCATTGTCTTTTGACTAGCAGCATTGTCGCGTGGATCGCCTACCTAAACCTAGCCCAAACTAACCAAAAGCACAGTTCTCAATTCCCGAAGGGGTAGGTAGAGGTGTGATAATACACCCACATTTCGCCCAATTATGAATTTAAGATCCCACGTAATAGGGAAAGCCTAATGCCGTTACTTGGCACATTGCCAGACTCCGAGGTGCTACTGAGAATTCTGGAAAAGTCAGTAACAATTTAGCGCGTCCTCAGAAACAACCCGGGTACTCCTAATCAGTAGACGCATACATTATCCACTGGACCACTTAGAGCACTTAGAGCCTTTTAAAGTTTTTTTAATTAGCTTGTAGCGTAGAAAAGAGGTAGATCTCTCTTCAACCAAAAAGTGGGTCCTTGGACCAAAGGATCAAAGAATCAAAAGTGGACCACGATATTTTTTAAAAATATTAACTTTTTCGAATGCGACCCAATTCAGTCCATATGCTATAGACATCGATTTTTTCAGATGACTCATTCTTTGAGTCATCTCTCATGCATTCTTTTAAAGTTTTCAGTAACACGATATTGTATTTTTGGGGTCTACCTCGACGACGACGTTTCTCAATTACCTACTATTCACGTTACTCAGAAGTAACGTATATATGGAAGTGGCAGGCTACTTCAATATATAATCTATTGCACTGCAGACAACATACATCGAACCAATAATATCGCTGCTAATACGTAACCTGCACTATGTATATTAAGCAGCTGCTAACGCATCAGGTAATGGATGTTTCTCGTTAATGCACCGAGTTGTGCACTAAGTGTATTGGACGTAAATTACATGTTCATACCAGTGGAGCGTTATCGGTTATGTGAGATCGAAGCTGCTTATATCAGTTTGGGTGTTGCAATATGGGAATTCATGTTTTAGTATTTATTGACTACAGGGTT
This sequence comes from Euclidia mi, assembly GCA_944739405.2. Lineage (NCBI taxonomy): Eukaryota > Metazoa > Arthropoda > Insecta > Lepidoptera > Erebidae > Euclidia > Euclidia mi. Next base: position 53,341,766 of record OX123196.2, on the reverse strand, counting down.
GGTTTAAGTTATCAGGGTTTAAGGTACAGCCTCGAATGGCATGGGTTCACTTGTTTGCACTTTGTACGATCCATATAGTGCTGCATTTGCTCACAAGGATATTAAGCATTTGGTTAGAATGTTACTATTTGAGGGAACCACTAACGACTCCAAAAATATGTTAGCCAACATATTTTTGGAGTCGTTAGTGGTTCCCTCGCACATGAAAAGTTTAAAGCTTGTTTAAAGTTGACTGCAGCCGAAGAAGTTGCAAGTCGCATATCAATATGGAGAGATTATGGATGTTCGTTGTGGCCATTATTTATTTAGAATGTTATCTAAATACTAGGCACTGTAAAAATAAATAAGTATAAACATAATTGGCCATTGATAGTAAAGTCCAGCTCGCTACAGAGCTTATTCCTACAATAAAAGTGTGAGTTCTGGACAGGCAAGATTTGGAGGGTAAATTGTACAGAAAGATTAATTGAATTGTCCGAATTCTTCAAAAGTAATTCGAAATTGTAAAAAGGTTTCTCGTGCGCAATTTAGTGATTCATTGATACAAGTCGAACTTTCAAACATTTGTGTTCGCGATCTTCAATGTTTTTAATACCTATTTGAATTTATTGCCGCTCATTTAAATACTATCTACCCATGTTTTATAGGTAACATATTCGTATGGTGCCGGGATAAGAATACAAAATGTCACTGCTCTATTTCATTCCGTGTGTGTCGTTAAGGGTGACTAACGAAAATGCACGAAGCAAATAGTACCTTTGGAAAGGGACGGAAAACTCCAAATGAAAAAACTTTTTTTTGTTCACTACGGTGAAAACGGGTGCATAGGGTTCCCACCAAGAACTTAGGGTCCCAAGCCAACCTCACCTGCAAGTGGTGCAGCTGCCGATCAATGGACGAGGCTCTGGCAAACAAAATCCCGATAAGCAGCAATAGGCTCGCCACTTATTACGTGGGATCAAAACACTGGCGAAAAGTGGGCGTTTAATATGCCTCTGCCTACCCCTTCGGGGAAACAGGCGTGATTCTATGTATGTATGTATGTACGGTGAAAACTCTCCTTATGAGCCATCTCAACTCGACGCCAACCCGGCCAGAGTGTGTTCGACCGGGCTTGGGACTGGCGGAGGAGGTGTGTGGAGGCTTTTCCCTATAACGGGGCATACCCACTAAAACCACCGCGGTGTCCCTAGGGGTCACGTGTAGTAGCGGGATCACGCGATTCGCGGATAGCATACTTTTCCGTAACCCGCCCGGGATTGGCCCGTCGTTGGTGTTGGCGGGCTCCGTCTTGTTATGACTTGGGAGGCGGCGCGGACCCTACGCCGCCTCCTTGCCTTTTGGGACGGGGAGAAGCCCCAGTGCTCGCCGTCCGCAGGCACTAAAAAGCCCGCAGAGGATAGGGAGGATGACAACCTGACAACACCGCATCTCTCTTCCTCTGCGGCCCCACCGCGACGCAACAAATGATGCGCCCCCATTTGGTCGCATTTGGTCGGCAACGCAACACAGACAAGCCTCTCCTGCCGTGACCGCGCCCGACTGCGAGGGACAGAAACAACTGTCCCCCGCACCCGCACCTTTGGACGCATCCTGTGCAGGCCTCCATCAAGCTCACGCGGAGCGTTCACTCTCGGGATCTCGCTTAGCTACACCGTGGGTGCCCTAACCACGGTTACTGAGCCCCCCCACCACGACAAGGTAAAGATCCCACAGGGGTAACCATATACCAACCTGTCTGGCCAGCGCCGTATGAAATGAAATGAAATGAAATACTTCTTCTTTATTTCGTGTAAACTTTGAAAGTACTTACGAAACGTCATTAAAAAGAAATATTAAATACAATAATTTTTGTGTGTCGAATTAGAACAGCTCAGTCCCAAGCGTTTTGGTCGTCTTTATAGTCAGATATTTTATAATAGGCTTTTGAACACAATTTCGCTTTTACAATAATTTTGAACTTATTTATAGATAGGTCTCTTATATAATAAGGGAGCTTGTTATAAAAGCGTATACATTGCCCCATAAAAGAGCTACTTATTTTGTGGAGACGAGTGCTATGAACTACGAGATTATTCCTGTGTCTTGTATTTACAGAATGTATATCACATTTTTTACAAAATTTGTCAATATTTTTATGTACATATAGCAGATTTTCATAAATATATTGTGATACAACAGTTAGAATGTTTATTTCTTTGAACTTTTCTCTTAGAGAAACTCTTGGACTGAGCTTATAAATTCCCCTTACAGCTCTTTTCTGCAGAACAAATATTGTATTTAGGTCTGCAGCATTCCCCCAGAGAAGGATCCCATACGACATTAAGCTATGAAAGTAACTGAAATAAACCATTCTAGCTGTTTCTAAATCTGTGAGGCATCTAATTGTCTTAACTGCATAAGCTGCAGAACTGAGTTTGCCCGAAAGCCTTTCTATATGTGGACCCATTGTAGTTTGGTGTCCAGCATAATACCTAAAAACATGGTTGTCTCGACGGGCACAATCCTAGATTCATTAAGTTGTACATTGGTTGGCATATGTTTAACATTGGGCATTGAACATTTTAAAAGTTTAGTTTTCTTATTATTAAGTAATAGATTATTAACATTAAACCAATTGACAACTTTAGAGAGTGCATTGTTTACTTCGTCAAAGTTACTCTGTCGTCGTTTAATATTAAAAATCAAAGAGGTATCATCAGCGAACAATACAATCTCATGATTATTCTTAACGTAATAAGGTAAATCGTTAATATATATCAAGAATAGAAATGGTCCGAGAATTGAACCCTGCGGGACACCCATTTTCAAAGCAGAGCCTGGAGATGTCTTACCATTAACCTCGACCTTCTGGATTCTGTTGCCCAAATAAGAAGTCAGGAGATCGAGAGCTTTATTTTTAATGCCGTAATGATATAGTTTCCTGATAAGAGTATCATGATGAACACAATCAAACGCTTTAGACAAGTCGCAAAATATACCTAACGCATCTTGCAACTTCTCCCAAGCTGCAAAAATACTTTTCAGTAACTCAACTGCTGCGTCAGTAGTTGAACAACCCCTCGTAAATCCGAACTGTTTCTTGTGAAGAAGATTATGTCTATTGAAATGACTAAGTAGCTGACTAAGAATTAGTTTCTCAAAAATTTTGCTAAGTGTTGGCAATACAGAAATAGGTCGAAAATTTGAGGGGTCTGATGTGTCACCAGATTTAAATAAAGGTGTTATTTTGCTATACTTCATTAAATCAGGAAATGTTCCAGAAGTGACACAACCATTGAACACTGTTGCAAGATGTGGAGCAATTAATGTAATAATCGACGAAACAGTCTTTACTGACAATCCCCACAGATCCTTTGTCTTATTCATATTAATAGTTTTAAATTGTTTAAGAACATCATCTGTAGTAACAGCAACAAATTCAAAGGCCACATTCCGGCACGCAGTCTTTAAGCAGCATTTCAGCAGACATGGAAGACGATTTGAGTGACGCTGTAGTTACAATGGGTATATTAGCAAAAAACTTTTCAAATTCCGTCGCTACTTCCAAGTCCTCTGCAATACTCACATTATTGATATTTAGTAGGTAGTCGCGACTGCGTGTTTTGGCTCTACCAGTTTCGCTATTGATCACATTCCAAGTTGCTTTAATGGTATTTTCAGCGCTTTTTATTTTATTTTTCAAATAAATTGATTTTGCAGCATAACAAGCTTGTCTAAATGTTTTTGAGTATTTTTTTACATAATTAATAAAGGCTGGACTATTATTAAAAGTTTTTTCATTATAAAGTTCATATAACCTAATCCGAATTTTATGAATGCCTTCAGTTGCCCAATCACTAAACATCAGACGGTCAGTTACATTTAATTTTTTAGGTTTAAATACAGTAGAAAATTCATCATTAATCAATTTAAATAATGAATTATATAACTCATCCGGATGGTCATGAACAGGCAACCAACGCATTTTATTTGATAGATTACTTTTAAAAAGTTCTAATCGTTTTTCATTTATAGGTATAAAATTAATAACTTTACTCTGAATCTTAGGGCTTTTTCTTGGACAACAGACTAACTGCCCACAGTGATCAGATTGTAACATATTATTTAAGGATTTTTGGAAAGGCTTAGTGTTAATAAATATATTATCAATACAGGTAGCACTTGTGGCAGTCACTCTAGTTGGTTCTAAAAAAGTATGACTTAAATTGTAAGATTTAAATAGATTTAAGTTGATAAAGAACATTTCTCTAAAATGTTAATGTTGAAGTCACCACAAATAGCAACCGTTTTATGGCAATTATTAACTTTGCTTAGGGCATCCTCCATGATTACTAGAAAACTTTCAAAATGTGCACATGGAGGCTTGTATACACTCATAACAATGAACTGATCAAATTCGACACAAGATATCTCTATAACTCGCTCAACAGAGAGGCTCACAATATCAGACCTTTCTTTAAATTTTAAAAGTTTATTTATTATAATTAACGAGCCTCCTCGAATAAATTTTTCTCTGCTGAATGAGCTTGCAACCTGGTGGTTATTGAAATTGAAAATGAACTGGTGGCTTTTTAGCCAATGTTCTGTAATACATAAAATATCAATATTGTTACAGTTCATGAACAATTCCAACTCTAACTCCTTACCCATCAACCCTTGTATATTTTGATGCACCAGGTTAATACAATTTTTTAATATTTTTTTTTATACAATGTGTGGTTGATGAAAGTGTGTTTTTATTACTAATATTTAAATTTATCAATGTCTTGTCTATGTTATTGCCAGAGATTGACTCTATTGTCTCATAACTTAATTTAAAGGATTTGGAACAGATTCCAAGCTTATATTCAATGTCAAGTTAGACTGCTCAATAAAAGCAGTGTTATTAGCCAAATTTTTGGCTGTGTTATTAATATAATATGCTAGCGATGATGCTATTTGTCTTTGAATATACTGAGATAGATAGCAACTATCACATATCAAATAAAAACTTCTAATGAAAGCATTAGAGTCAATAAAGTCAATAAAATCATTGTATAATGTCAATGTATGTAATTTACAATTTAATTTATATCTATAGTCATTTTCGGCCTGTGGCAACAACTTACTGTAGGGAAATGCAAGTAAAATATTTTTTCTAACTTTAAGGTGTAATAATTGGTCGAAATACCTTTTAATAGTATTAAGATTTGCATTACCCCTTCTCCCAATAAATATGATTATTGTTGAATTAGGACAGTATGTTCTACTCAAGATGTTTTGTAAAATATGTGAAAAACTTGCTCCAGGCATACAAAAGTTGGTAACGGTTTGACCTGTCCTTTGTCTCAACAATTGGCTCATGTTCCTACCTATCTCATCACTAAATATTACGAAATTGTTGGTGTTTGTCTTTGTATTGTGATGTGAAAAGGAGGTGCTATCATTAATGAAGCTGTTACTCATCACCGCTGACTGAGATAACATTGCAGAACTATCATTCAAAATGGTAGGCTGAGAACAACTTTGTGGTTTCAAGCTAGGTTCACTGATCTGATTATTAGTAGTAAGCGATAGGAGTCTTTGCTCATTGTATTTACACAAATCCACTAAGTCATCCATCGCCAAGATATGTTCATTAATTTGACTTTGTGATAATTGATATTTCTTTGTCATGTTAAGTAAAGAATCCTGTAAGCGATCAATCTCTGTCTGCAGGCAATGAATATCAGTATCATATTTTAAAATATTATTATCTAGTTGAGTAATACAAATAGACATATCTTCCTTTAGAGCTATATACTTGCGGCAATAATTGACATTTGATTTTGAATTTCTAAATTTTCTTAATAATTTTTCCTTTTTCTTAATTTGTTTATTCAACTTTACATACTTTTTCAGTTTATTGGATGAGTTTATGGTTTTACTTGGTTGAATAATTGAATTGTCATTAGTTAAGTCAATTGTAATAACTTTGTTACCTTCATTGTTTGAGTTGGCAGAAACCATAGATGGAGCGCTACCAACCAGCTCATCAAACAGTGATTGTCTAGAATTTTGGCTAGAAGGAGCTGGGATCAATTGCAGCAGATTTGTGGAAGCGTGACTCTATTCATCAGCCCTTGTCAGCCACAACAAATCTCAGACACAACTGTACTGTGTTGCACAGCGAATACAAGTAATCTTAATATTAATGTGTTTCACTTACCCGCTATCCTTGCTGATGTCAGGCTTGAGCTAAATTAGACACATTCATACAAGTATATTGGCCAAAATAAATGAATGAAGTATCTTATACTTAGCTATTAAGCTTCAAACGCGACGTTTTCAGGACACGTTGGCACGTGGAAGTCGATACCAGATTCACAATTTTCACAAATATCAATCAATAGTTCACAATCAATTTACCGTTGCCAGCACTAGATCAGGCGGCGTTCAAAGCGGTTTACTCTATTTAGTTCAATTAATCAATTCACACGAAATGCAAAAAGGTGTGCTCACAATAATATTCGCGTAGCTACAATGATGTGCTTTTCAAAAGGCGATATTTTATTTTACGTACGAGTCGACAACGTGGTAACTTTTCAACGCGGGAAGAGACCGAAGTGTGACCATTGTCAGAAATTTTCAATAGACTAAACAAAATGTTACTCAATCGATCTAATCGATTTGACTTTTAATAAAAACTAATTCTATTTCAAACATACACCCGCCCCGGACCGGCCTACCGGTCCGCTAATCGGTTGGTAGACGTGACAATGTTGCAACCGCTCTCCTCAGAATCGAACCGTCCACCAAGACCTCAGCAAATCGGGGAACTCCATCAGCCCCAGTTACCAAATGAAGAATGCGCCCCCTGCGCCATCTGAGTGGCGGAAGGTTAGCCTCCTTGATCAGAACGAGGTTACCAATCTTAGGTGGATCGGTCTTGTCGGTCCACTTAACGCGTTGCTGGAGTATGTGCAAATATTCCAAGTTCCAGCGTTTCCAAAAGCTCTGAGTAATCTGGCGTACCAATTCAAAACGCGAGAGACGACTAGGTCTCGTGTCAATATAGGGGTACTCAGGCAAGGCGACAAGTGGGCGACCAATCAAAAAATGGCCCGGCGTAAGGGCCTCCAAATCATTCGGATCTGAGGAGATCGGGCACAATGGCCGAGAGTTCAAAACGGCCTCAATCTTACAAAACACAGTTGCGAGTTCCTCAAATGTAAGGACAGATTCACCGATTGTCCTGCGCAAGTGTGTTTTGGCCGATTTTACGGCGGCCTCAAATATACCACCCCAGTGTGGACAATTTGGTGGGGAAAACAACCAATTTATCCCACGTCGGGCAAGCCTATCACCTATATCAGATTTGTTGGTTTCAAGGAAATTAACAACATCATTCAAATAATTATAGGTGCCCTTGAAGTTAGTGCAGTCAGAACGGATCAAGGAAGGCAGCCCTCTGCGGGATACAAATCTGTCAAATGTGGCTACAAACGCCTCGGTCGTAAGCGAGGAGACCAGTTCCAAATGTACGGCCTTTGTGGAAAGACAAACAAAAACACACAAGTAGGCCTTAACAGTCTTGCTGTTTCGAAGTGTCGACGTTTTCACAAAGAAGGGACCAGCGAAGTCCGTGCCAACACCGTCAAACGTCCTGCTCTCAGTTACGCGATCTGCCGGTAAGTCTCCCATCAAGGGCTGCATGGTAGAAGCCTTGAGCTTATAGCAAGGGATGCAGCGAAAGACTACACTCCGAATAATTCTTCGGGCAGACAAGATCCAAAACTCGCGTTGCAAAATGGCCAAGAGCGCATTACAACCAGCATGCGAATTTTTAAGGTGACGGTCAGTTACCAACAAGCGTACCAAATGACCGTCCTTAGGTAACAAAAGGGGGTGACGTGCTCCGTAAGGGAGGTTGGCGTTCTTGAGACGCCCTCCAACGCGCAAGAGACCCGTTTCGTCCAAAAAGGGGTTCAATTTAGATACAGCTCCCGACAATTTCGATTTCCCCGACTTGAGGATAGCAATCTCCCTTTCAAAATGCGCCAATTGCACAGAACGAACCCAAAAGGTGAGGGACTCCTGTCGTTCCTGTGGTGAGAGAAACGGTGTCAGTCGTTTCTGTTGTGGGTGCCTAAAATTAAAAACAAAACGCTTTATCCAAGCAGTGACACCTAACAACTTGTCGAGGGAGCTGTAACGATTCAACAAAAAATCGGGGTCGAAGGCGCATTCCACCTTCTCAAGAGCGAGTGTTCGTAGACCCGGCAAATTAGAAGTATTCAAAACTGGCGTTCGAGGCCAATCAATTTCTGGTCGACTCAACCATTCCGGACCCCACCACAGCGAATGACCTATCAAACTAGGCGTCAAGCATCCGCGCGAGGCACAATCAGCGGGGTTGAGCTCACTTGGCACGTGTCTCCAAACAAGTTTGACTTCGGATTTCTGGATTTGGGAAACGCGGTTAGCGACAAATACCTCCAAGGTGTGGACAGAAGCCTTCAACCAACAAAGAACAATTTGGCTGTCTGTCCAGGCGTAAGTCCCATTAATACAAATGCTTTTACCCAAAGTGTTAGACACGTGGTTCAATAAGCGTACAAGTAGTGCTGCTCCCGAGAGCTCCAATTTCGGAATGGTCAAAGATGTCCGAAGGGGTGCAACCTTGCTCTTCGCCATGATCAGGGAAACCCTCACCTGACCTGAGGCACTGACTGTGCGCAAGTACACCACGGCCGCGTGACCACGTTCCGAGGCATCACAAAACCCGTGAAGGGTGGCCTTGTACTTCCCGGGAGGAAGGATGGGACGAGGCAAGGAGATTTCGTGGACGGCAGGAAGTGAGGATACAAAAGAGGTCCATTCCTCAACAAGAGTGCCGTGTAGAGGTTCGTCCCAGGTCAATCCTGCTGTCCAAAGCTTCTGCAAGAAGCATTTTGCCCAAAATATGATAGGACAAATCCAACCGTTCGGATCAAAGGTTCTGGCGACAGTAGACAACACGAGACGTTTAGTCCAAGAACAAGGCAATTTCAAGTCAACGTTATACGTAAAGATGTCTTGGACTGGTCTGTACTGAACGCCGAGAACAGCCATCATGGCGGGGTTGTCAACAATCTCAAATAGATGTGGATCTTGCTGATGATCCTCTGGCAAGCCTTCCAAAAGCGCTGGTGAGTTGGAAATCCATTTGCGCAACTCATAACCAGCGGAGGCCAAAATACCTATCAATTCGTCCCGCAGGAGGATCGCCTCGTCCGCTGTGGAGGCGCCCGAGCAAATGTCATCGACGTAAATATCGTCCTTCAAGATGGCGGAGGCTCTTGGGAAACGTAGGCCTTCGCGGTCTGCGAGCTCCCAAAGAGAACGTATTGCCAAGTAGGGGCTTGACCTTAACCCGTACGTATTTGTATTGAGCTCGTAGACGACCATGGGATCGCGAGGAGACTCTCTCCAAAGGATCAGCTGGAAGCGACGGTCATCAGGGTGGATAATCGTCTGCCTGAACATCATTTTTATGTCGGCCACAAAGACAACCTGATGTCGTCGGAAGCTGGTGATGACGTCACAAAGGTCCTTGACCAACTTGGGACCAGAATGCAAGCACTGGTTCAAGGATACGCCTGTTGAAGTCTGCGCAGAACCATCAAACACTGTGCGCAGCTTGCCAGTCGATGGCTTCAATACCGCATGATGCGGGAGAAAGTAATGCTCCACCGAACGCCAATCCAAATTTGACACAGACATGTGTCCCAACTGTTTATATTCCCTCATGAACTCAATGTACTTCTGTCTGAGCTCCGGATCACGACCCATGCGGCGCTCCATGGCCAACAACCTCTTTTCGGCTAAAGGTCGTGACTCACCAAGCGGAGGTCGAACAGACAGGAAGGGTAGCCTCGTAATAATCCGACCAGAACGGAGTCGCCCAGTGTTGTTCTGGAAGAACAGCTCGCACTCCTCATGTTCTGGATTCAAACGGGCAGCTTGAGGGGGCTCCTCTACCTCCCAAAACCTCTGAACTGCATCAGAGAGAGCAGAGCCTACAGCCAACAAATTATCAAGTTCGGGTGGAGGGGGGTCCCTAGGTACAGGTCCCATCAAAGCAAATCCAAATATGGTCGGGATGGCAGTCAAACCATTTGGCACCAAGACCCGTTTCCCACCAATCAAAATTCCACCGAGGACATCAGAGCCAATCAACAAGTCGATTTGTCCCGGTGTGTCAAATTTGGGGTCTGCCAGTTCCAATCCCGATGTCAAATTCACCACAGCAGCGGGTAGCTGTTTCTGTGGATGCATACCCAAAATATTCTTCAGCACAATAGCCGAGGTTTTAATCCTCGGGTGTGAAGATTCAACAGGGCCAAACAAAACTTTAACTTGCCCTTCAACATTAGAGGCTACGTCACCTATGCCCCGTATACAATTCGGAAAAGAGCCCATATTTAATTTAACCTGCCCTACCAAATAAGTGGAAACAATGCAACCTTGTGAACCTGTGTCCAATATAGCACGGACAACAACAGAGGTCCCCGTGGGTCCCCAGACCCTAACAGCAACCGTTGGTAGGATAACGGTCTCAATGGGGGAGGTTGGCGTTATAGGGCAGGGGTCAATGACCTATTGTTGCCTGGGCGGCGACCGTTGGCCAGGACCTGGCAAGTCAAAATGAGGGTGCGGCTTGAAGTCCTCAAAAGCGCGATGACTCGATCCGCGCGCCATCTGTGGGGGGTCATAATGACGCACCCGCCCAAAACGAGGTGGGTGCGAGTCAAGGCGGGGACGCTCCGCCAAAGGAGGGGAATACCTGGGGCAGCAGTCATGGTGCTGGTGACGCTGGGCGGTCGCACATTCAGGTGCGCGAGAGAAAGGAGGCGTGCGCACGCTACGGTTCTCCAAGCGGGGTGAGTGGCGATCAATTGAGCGAGGCGACTCTCGGCTACGCGCCGGTGAGCCTCGGCTGCCACCTTCAAAACATCCGCCCGTGCGCGGCGTCGGCTGGTTGGACAAGCGGCCTACCTCTCTGGCATTCATGCAGAGAATGTCCAAATGCTGTCCTCCACAGTGAGGACAGGGGCGAGAGTTTGGGCAGTCTCGCTGGTAGTGGGACCCCAAACAAGAGAAGCAAAGGCGGCGGGCATTCGCGATGCGCCTACGAGAGGCGACATGTAGGTCCAAGAATGCCCTACAACTGGCCGTTCTGTGCCCCGTGACCTTGCAGTAGGAGCACTCCACTGGGCTCTGCGTGACTGCAAAGCGAGGAGGGCGCCGGTCAACACTGGCTCGGGTGTGAACGCGAGCCTGCTCCTTGACCTTGGGCGGCTGCGACTTAGCCGGCGTGTCACCACCGGAGTTGTCCAAGACCCGGCACTCATCCTCCAGGAACTTCTCCAGGTCAGCAAAGGGGGGCAGATGGGTCGCGCTATCCCCACCAAAGCGCTGTTCAGAACGCGACCTCAGGTCGGCAGGCAGCTTCTTCAGCACAATGTGCACCAATAGATAGGACCATTGGTCCACGGGCAGGTCAAGGCACTTAAGTGCGTTGATGGCCACCAAAAGCGGGTTCAACAGTTGGGTGCGCAACCCAGAGATCCGGGTGAGCGTCGGCAAACCCAAAATCTGCTCAATGTGCGTGTCGGCGAGGCCACGCTTATTATGGTACCTACGGGTAATTAGGTCTCGAGCCGTCTGGTACGCCTCGTCAGACACGGGCAGATGCTGGATGAGGCCCTTAGCCTCCCCATCCAGAACCGACATTAGATAGGCCAACTTTTGTGCCGGCCGAAGGTCAGCCCTATCATGGACTAGGCTGTCGAACAAGTTAATGAAGCCCAGGTAGCTTCCTAGGCAGCCATCAAAATGGGGGAGGTCCAAAGTAGGGAGCCTACTCACCAGCCCCGGTGCTGACCTAGGAAGCTCCTGCTTCAGGCCGGGTTGCCCTTCCCTATCGGCAACTAGTTGTCTCGCAGTATTGGAGACAGCATCATACAGGTCCAAGACCTGGGCATAGTCTTCGCTGACCTTATTTCGCTGGTCAGCGGTGAAATCATTGATTGACACTTCAAGACAGCAAGTGCTGAAAGTGCGGAATTGCTGTTCCACACTTGCCAGGCGATCGTCAATCCGCTCGTACCTTTGAAGTAGGGCCTGCTGGCGATCAGGCCGGTTCACTAAAGCACTGGCTGAGGCAAACCAGCGCAAATCTGACGCAATAGCACCAGCAGCCGCACGCAAGTCCTTGATAGCTGACATAATCAAAATTTCAAAAGAGCCCGGACAAGCGTTAAACAATATTAACAATCAAAACTTAATTTTTCTCAATTCTTTGAAACCAACAAAGTATTAGCCTGTTTACTGCAAGTGCAGGCAAGTGACAGGTATCTACTGTCCAACAAAATTAATAGTTTCAATATATATTGACACAAAACAAAGTCAAAGTTATCAAGGTTATCAAAGTTATAACTTATAACAAATTAAAAGTTGAAACTTCAAATTAATTAATTAATTATTTGCAACAGACAGACTGGCTGTGTTATTTGAGATATACAATAGTAAGTAAGCACAGAATATGTGTTACCTAGCAATATTATCTATATTATAACAAAACAAAGTTTATTAATGTGACCCGCCCAAGTGGCAAGGTCAAGTTGGTTGTAATGTTTATGAATATATGCAATAAACTAAATTTACTAAATTTATTGATACATACAGCTGTTATGTATCCAAACAAACTGACTTATTAATGCAACAACAAATTTAAGTTAGATTTTCCAACAATACAAATCAACAATTACTGATTGAGGTTATGTGACAATGTGTTTCAAATTATCTAGGTCAACTTATACAATTAAATATTATGTATTTTAGACAATAACTGACCTGACAAACACTACAATACTGTCTACAAGGTGATAAGATACAAGCTCATACCAATCTGAGTTTATACTCAGTAATGCAACAGCGGCTAAATTTCAACTACAGCTCTGCACCAAAAATTATGTCTAGAATTTTGGCTAGAAGGAGCTGGGATCAATTGCAGCAGATTTGTGGAAGCGTGACTCTATTCATCAGCCCTTGTCAGCCACAACAAATCTCAGACACAACTGTACTGTGTTGCACAGCGAATACAAGTAATCTTAATATTAATGTGTTTCACTTACCCGCTATCCTTGCTGATGTCAGGCTTGAGCTAAATTAGACACATTCATACAAGTATATTGGCCAAAATAAATGAATGAAGTATCTTATACTTAGCTATTAAGCTTCAAACGCGACGTTTTCAGGACACGTTGGCACGTGGAAGTCGATACCAGATTCACAATTTTCACAAATATCAATCAATAGTTCACAATCAATTTACCGTTGCCAGCACTAGATCAGGCGGCGTTCAAAGCGGTTTACTCTATTTAGTTCAATTAATCAATTCACACGAAATGCAAAAAGGTGTGCTCACAATAATATTCGCGTAGCTACAATGATGTGCTTTTCAAAAGGCGATATTTTATTTTACGTACGAGTCGACAACGTGGTAACTTTTCAACGCGGGAAGAGACCGAAGTGTGACCATTGTCAGAAATTTTCAATAGACTAAACAAAATGTTACTCAATCGATCTAATCGATTTGACTTTTAATAAAAACTAATTCTATTTCAAACAGTGATTGTGAAGTGGCTGCTTTGATGGACCGGTCTGCACACTCCAATCTATTAATATGATTATTAGCCTCACTTAGGAGGCCCTCTAACTGGGTGATGCGCTTGAGAGCGGTCTCAAACTCATTACTACAACTGTCAAAATTGTTTACTATTGATTGTAACCTATCGCGTTCATCTAAAGATGTAATCAAATGAGAATGAATTTCTGCCATCTCAGTTCTTAGTTGAGAATTTTTCTCGAAAACCTGTAAAATCTCCCTCTCATTATCATCATGCTCGCTTTGTAGTGTCTCACACAAAGCCTTGTATTTCTTAAGTTCTATAAGCGTTAATTGAAAATTTTCCTCCTCTTGACGCGCCCTCCTGGTCATCATCTTGTTAAAAGATTAAAAAGATCGCAAGAAACTTATTAACAAAATACAGAAATAATAATTACTTGTTACTATTGTAAGTATGATACTTAGGTTTGTGTAAGGCACCAACCAAGATGAGCCGGCTAATCAACATATGTTCACTAGGTGTTTACTACTTATGTAAATAGTTTAAATGTTCGATATTACGTAAACTTACCTCAACTGCTCGAATATTAGAAAAGTAATGCAAAGTATTTTAAATTAAATAGTTCGTTTGTTTGACAGATGACTTTGCAAAACTTTTACTATATGTTATTCACCAACATTCACTTCTAATTATGAAATTATATAGTTAGTTATTAATTTCACACACTAATAAGAGCTTAAAACACAAATAATACCTAATAAAGTAAATTAAATCAAATAAAATTATATAAATATTGGGCGGCGGTAGCCCAGTGGTGTACGTAACGGACTGCCGATACGATGGTCTCGGGTTCGATCCCCAGGTACCTCAGGCACACACCTCTGACTTTTCGAAGTTATGTGTGTATTAAAAATGTTAATTATCGCTCGCTTAATAATGTGGCCGGTAGATGGCAATAGGCTCGCCCCCTATTACATTGGGACCGAAACATATCTGGCGAAGTGTGGGTGTGTAATACACCTCTGCCTACCCCTTCGGGGATAAAAGGCGTGAAGATATGTTATGTTATGTTATGTAAATATTGGGAGAAGCATAGTTTTACGTCTTACTACCAGTGTTGCCAGAGACCCAATCCCTATATGCCAAGGAAGGCTCTGGCAATATAATTGCCAGATCCTTCTATTACCTCCCAAAGCTATTGCTATCGGAAGTTGTGCCAGAAATTGTTTTGTCAGGTGATTAATAATAAGTGCGGTGCTAGAAATCACAGTCGAGATGTACGAGTATTAGTACAAATTAATTTAGCAAAACATCCAAGAAAACAGTCGCCTCACGGCAAGGATCGGTTACAATGATCACGTTATTTTAACCCAATTTGTTAACCACGTGATTTGAAATCGACGTTACATATAGTCTGTTTAAGTGAGAAGAGTATTTAATATGTACTTATCTAAGCAAAGAAAAAGTTACGCCACGCCTATGTTGACCTAAGTTAAAACCAATGTAACACCCCCACAACTAATGTCATATTTTAAACAAAACTTACATTCGTAAGACATTTGTTCTAACGAATTTTAGACACAGATTCTTCACAAACATGTTGGTCTATTTTACATATAATAACATTTTCACAGATAAGACCTAGTACGAAACTTTAAACTATAAATACTTAAAACGCACTACGAAAGTTTAAATAATGAATGCAAAATCCATGTTTTATAATAAAGCTGTATATGTAATCGAAACATCGAGAAGCCAAAGTCACAATCCCGCCAGGAATACATTATAGTCTAATCAAACTTTAGCCATATAGTTTCATACTCTCAATAAACAGAGGTCCAAGGTTGTGACATGACAAGGAAATGTCCTGTGGGGTACGTACATAAACTCCCTACAGAACCATCACTGCTGTCCTCGACTCGAAAATAAAATAATCACGCATTAGTCTTAGATATAAAACTACGGAGAGTCGCGTAGTTATTCCTTTTAACGAGTATATTCATTAACCTAATGAACCTAAAGCATTATATTTTACTAGGTAGTAACCACAGAAGTAACAGTAGTTCAACGGTTAACAGATTGTATGGTCTTTATTGCCAAGAGGATAATTTCATTACCGTCTTGAAGTTGATTACATACATAATATAGAGTTGGCTAGTGGAGAAATCAACAGAAAGTTACGCAGAGGGTCTCGTGCTCAAATCCACGGCGCAGTATTTTCATTTTTCAAATTATGAGCTTAATTGTTAATGATTGCTTGCTAAACGGTGATGCAATACGTCGTGAAGAAACTTGCATCTGAGAGATTTCTTTAATGTTCTCAAAAGGCATGTGAAGTCTGTCAACCAGCACTTGACCAGCGTGTTGGTCTATGGTCGTAAATTAGGCCATAGTCCATCACGCTGGCAAGCCGTGGGGTAGTTTGTATACAAGGCTGATGATGATGATATTATAATGTCTAGCCTGTGTCAGAACATCCGAAGAGGCATGCATGCTCATGTCATCAAAAAATATGACTATATCATTTTATAAGCACGTGCACATCATATACGTAATTGAGAATTATTATTGTCATTATAGACATGTTATCTTATTAGTATAGAATCGGAAGCTAGGTACTTGGAAATATAAATTACATAACTTCGATTATACCTTTTTGGCCCGAACCACGAACCTTGCCACAAAGCGCGACGCTGACATGTCCTGCCTGCTAGACTAGTCCTTGTGAGAAACAACATAATACTCCCTGTATTATGTTGTTTCTTACAAGGACTAAGCCCTTGGAGTAAGGATTCTTCTCAGGATGCGCACCATAACGAGAATACCGCTTTCCGAATCTAAGTCACAATTGAACTTCCAGCTCAACGATCATCAAATCTTCATCCCACATGTAAATAATCTACATGTACCATTTACATATATACTTCTATATGTATTTCTACTTATATTATAAATACTATGATTTATATTTTTTTTTTTGCTTGTAACGAATTCATTCAAAAACTGCTAGACCGACAAAAGTCTTTATTACTTACTATAACGCTATATCCCTTAGTAACAAAGGCCGCAGGCAAAGTTCTAGTAATATCTTTTTTTTTTAACTACGTCTGAATAATTTCCTTTCTATAGTTCCATATTTCATGTCTGTCAGTGAATTAGTTAAAATATCACATCGTTGTATACTTATCAGATTTGCGGTTGGCCCGGATCCAATTTCACTTGAGCTAGTAGAGCCTCTGGCAAAAGGCCGTGAGAAAATTCCACCACTGCGTAGCTGACACACAGATAAGAACAATTAGGAACATTTTAATGTTTTTTTTAAAAATAAAATGTGGCTGTTGCACAAGAGTCGCTAATCCCTTTGTCGCAGGCACATACGCCTCGGATAGTTCAGAGGGCCTAGAAAAGTTGCTTTAGTTCAATACTTCAATACTTTCGCAGACAAAAGCACAACCGCTGGACAACCAATCCAATTAAGAATAATAATTAATTGTTAATATCACCACAAGGAAACGTTAAAGGAAAACTGAAGTCATTTCAGTTATTAGAGCAAGAACTACAAAAGATACCAACCATAAAATACATATAAATAACATTGGAGTGTCTGTTTGTAATATTAAAATAACCGCTTTTTACTAAATGCATATGGATGTATACACGGTACATATACCGAATTGACATTTTTTACAATTTTTGTCTGCCTGTCTGTTAGATTTCGCTAATATCTGGAACGGCTGGACTGATTTTGACGGGACGTTCACTGGCGGATAGCTGCTGTACCAAGGAGTAACTTAGGCTATACATTAACCGGGTACGCGAAGTAGTTCCCTTGGGACGCGGGAGAAACCGCGGGAAACAGCTAGTTACCTATATATTAAGCTAGTTACAAGCATTAAAATATTGCTCATTAAACAAGGAAGCCCACAACACAGAATGACGCCACTTCTTCGTATTTTTATGAATGAAGACATACGCACGCCTCATACTCATAAATTGATATTTCTACTACGCTCAAAGATCTACACAATGTCATGGTATTTCCTACACATATGTGGTTCTCCAGTTGAAATGGCCGCAAATCGGCCGTTGAAATGTCAGAAATACTAAAACAGAATTATTCTGTTGTAGGTAGTTTAATTCAGGAGTTTATGAGGCACTAGATTTTAAAAGAAGATTAAGTCTTTGTGCTCGCTAAACAATAGCCTGTCTGAGTTATTGCAAACAAATTGCACAACAGAGATTTAAATTTAGAGAAACATATTCGGCCTTATCATAAAAGACGGTCTAAATATAATATCAGGGAATGGTGAACAAAACCAGACGGTTGGGCTCACCGATGCGATGCTGAGCAGATAAAGCCAGCAGTAAAATACCCTCTACATAAATGTACTAGGCTATAGTAGGACTATAGGGCGAGAAATTGCTAGAAGTGTCACGTCTGCCACCAATTATTTTGTTGCCTTCTCGAGAATGACCGTTATATCTAGAATGAGAAGAAAAACATAATGCTAAAATTTGTGACGACACATTTGACGTAATGGTTCCAGCGGCCGCCTCAACGCTGCATCACGCTGCGTGTTCGATCCCCACTCGAGACAAAACTTTGTGTGATCCACAAATTATTTGGAGTCTGGGTGTTATTTGCACCTGAATATGTGTTAATTGACCTCGTGATATAGGACGTAATAATTTCAACTGCGGTCGTTATGATTAAAGTAAAAAAAAAATACCAATGGCACTGATACACCTGAGCATTCACCTGTAACAGAACAGCGAGCATTCGCGGGTGACCTGTTCTTGACGCTAACAGCACTATGACTAAGTTTTTGAAAGGAAGTCTAATAATACTCCTGTTATTGAAATTAATTGAAGGCGTTGTCGCTACCGTTTCAATTATCATCATCATCATAATCATCAGCCTGCCGTAGTCCACTGCTGGATATAGGCCTCTCCAATAGCACGCCACTGAGCCCGAATTTCGGTTCTTCGTGTCCAGCCGCTGCCAGCCACTTTGCGTATATCGTCACTCCACCTAGCCGGAGGGCGTCCTACACTACGTTTGCCAAGGCTCGGTCTCCACTCTAGAACACGACTACTCCATCGGTTATCGGTTCTGCGACAGATGTGACCAGCACACTGCCAAGTGGCAGTGGGCTGGTCACATCTTTGTTTGGTTATCTCTCATTGAACCTAGTTAGCACGTTGAAGTCAACGTGCTAATTCTCTGAGCTATGTCGATTACCTTGGTTCTCTGTCGAATCCCTTCATTACGGATTCGATCCTTCAGAGAAACTCCGAGCATAGCCCTCTCCATAGCTCGCTGAGCGACCTTAAATTGGTGGACTAGTCGCACCGTCAATGTCCACGTCTCAGCACCGTCTAGGTTAGGACGAACTCGTTGAAGACTTTTGTCTTAAGGCTTTGCGGTAGGGATGACGAAAAGACTCGACGTTTCCTATATGCTACCCAGCCGAGCTGTATTCTTCTGCAAGCCTCCCTCTCGAAGTTGTTTCTACCCAACTGCAAGGTTTGCCCAAGGTAGACGTACTCCTGAACAACTTCGAGAGGGACCCCATTTAGGATAATCAGTTCCGGAGAGACATGTTCATTGAACATTATCTCGGTTTTGTCCAAGTTCATCCGGAGACCGATGCGAGCAGAAGAATCAGCCAGGCTGCTCAGCATATACTGCAAGTCTTGCACGGTTTCAGCCACGATAACGATATCGTCTGCAAATCTTAAGTGTGAGAGGTACTCGCCGTTTATTTATTTATTTATTTATTTAAACTTTATTGTACACCAGTATCAACATTATAGAAATCTTATATATTAGGTAAAGTACAAAGGGCGGCCTTAAAGCGATCTCTACCAGGCAACCTTTGGATGGAGATATTGGTAGAGAAAGAAATGGTAGTTGTAGGTGTACCAGTTTTATAATATTTATACTGTAAGCATATTAAACATTTATACAATACATATATATTCATATATATATATACTAATACATTAATAACATATACCTATATACATATCTAGATAAATTTGTGCATAATACTAAATACATATTTTTAGAATAGGAAATAAATTAAACGGACAGGTAATGTTCTTTAACTAAAGCTTTGAATGAAGTAACCGTCTGTGCCTGCCTTATGTTTAGAGGCAATGCATTCCACAAGCGAACAGCCTTTACAGAAAAAGAATTATCATAGAATGCTGAGGAATGTGCCGGCATTTTCAGTCGTAAGTTTTCTGATGACCTTAAATATCGATTGTGCGTGTCATGAAGGAACTCGAATCTTCCTTTAAGGTAGGATGGTGTTGAAGGGTTAAACAATATATTGTATAGTAAAGTTAAAACGTGAGCATTCCGACGATGTCTAATAGGTAACCACTTGAGTTGGGCTCGAAATTGTGAAACATGATCATATTTGCGTAATCCAAATATGAATCGTATGCAGAAATTTTGAAGTCGCTCAAGTTTATCTAGCTGGTTTTCGGCGAGATCTAGGTAGCTGACGTCTGCATAATCAATAATGGGCAGCAAAAGAGATTTAGCTAGCGCAATTTTGGTGGTAGTGGGCAGAAAGTTCCTTAGTCTTCTTAGTGCACCTGCTGAGGCAAACACTTTCCGACTCACTTCTTGGATCTGCGGACCCCAAGACAGAGTTGAGTCTATAATGAGACCTAAGTTTTTAACTTTATCCTGTATCGGAATAGTAGTGCCATCAAAAATAACTGGAGGCAGTAAAGACCAGTCGATTTTTGATTTCATTCTGGAACTACCAATAACAGTGACTTGGGTTTTCGTGGGGTTCACTTTGAGTCCAAAGGAATTGCTCCAGCTGTTGATCAGTGCCAGATCACAGTTAATTAGAGCTAAAGATTGCGATAAACTTGCTAATGACGACCGCGTATATATTTGGAGATCATCTGCATAAAGGTGATAGGAGGAGCGAAGATTGTTTGAGATAGAATTTATAAAAATTGCGAAGAGTAAAGGAGACAATACGCCACCCTGGGGCACGCCAGCAGATGTATTACACCAAGAAGATTTATGCCGTTTATGTTAAGACCGCGTCCTTTCCAGTGCAGCGTCTTGAACATAACCTCCATTGCATTTGTGAACAATTTGGGGGAGATAACATCCCTTTGTCTCACGCCTCGATGCAGGTGGATAGGTTCAGACTGCTGGTTCTGTACTTGGACGGTCATAGTCGCGGCGTCATACAGACTTCTCAGCACTTGGACGTACCGCCAATCGATTTGGCACCGTTGCAAAGACTCCAGAACAGACCAGGTTTTGATGGAGTCAAAGGCCTTCTCATAGTCCACAAACGCTAAGCACAGGGGCTGATTATACTCCTCTGTCTGTATAATCTGCCGCACTGTGTGGATGTGGTTTATGGTGCCATATCCTCCTCGAAAACCGGTCTGTTCGGGTGGCTTAAACTCGTCGAGTCTACGCGCGAGACGGTTCGTGATGACCCTGGAAAACAGCTTATAGACGTGGCTCAAGAGCGAGATCGATCGATAGTTCTTCAAAACAGTTTTGTCTCCCTTTTTGAAGAACAAAACGACTATGCTCTTGCTCCACGCCCTTGGAGTTCTCCCCGAGAACAGGACCGAATTAAATATGCGTTGGAGTTGCACCAGTAAAGGTTTTCCACCTGCCTTTAGCAGCTCCGTCGTAATTCCATCTTCCCCGGGGGCTTTTCCATTTTTAAGCTGCCTCAGGGCCACCACGATTTCGTCTTGGCTGACGTCTGGCAACTCTTCCGTGAAGTGGCGGGTTAAAGTGGCTCTTGGATCCTCGGAGTCGGGTTGGGGACGGGACGCTTTCGAGGCGCAGAGGTTGCCGTAGAAGCTCTGAACCTCCGCAAGAATCTCCGGCCTAGAAGTGGTGACTTTCCCGTCTGACGTGGTCAGCTTCGTCAGATGACTTCGACCTAGATGCTGAGTAAAAACTTTCGACCCCCGATTTCGCTCGATCGCATCTTGTATAGAGCGTATATTGGAGCTACGGAGGTCGCGTCTTACCAGCTTGAAGATCTTTTTATTTAGATCTGACGAAGTGCCTGACGGGTTCCCTCGTCGCGTCTCTATTAGCTGCAGAGATTCTCGCGAAAGTTGAGATCTCCTGCCGGTGTGCTGCGTCTTAAAGAGTTTCGTCCCCTCATCCCGAACTATTTCCACCACTTTATCGAGTTCCTGGTCCGTATCAGCGTCTATTGTGGTTTCCAAGGCAGCGAACCGGTTTTCCAGTTTTAGCTGGAATGTTTCAGATCCAACCACGGATTGGAGGAAATTTTGGCCAGAGCGTAGACTTCATAAGGCGAACGCGTTCAAGCTTATAATCGATATTCAGAGTGCCTCGTACAAGTCGGTGATCACTTCCGGTGTTGAACCTAGTGATCACGGAGACATCCCTAAATATTCGCCTTTTGTCCACCATAATGAAGTCAATCTCATTTTTTGTCATAGTGTCGGGGCTTCGCCACGTCCACTTTCTTTGAGGCTGCTTCTTATAGAATGAGTTCATTAAAAACAGCCCCTCCTTCTCTAAGAAGTTGACGAGCATCTGCCCCCTATGATTTCTCCTACCAAATCCGTGTGGTCCTACTACCGATTCGCCGCAAGTATGTACTCCCACTTTAAATTGGAGGACAACATTAAAGTGGGCCTTTTGGGTGTTGTGTAAGGCCCTGGAAATGTCTTCGTACATTTCTTCTACTTCATCATCCGAGTATGCTGAAGTTCGTGCATACACTTGGATAACCTTGAGAGTATATCTCCTGGTGAGTCTGATCACAAGGTATGCTACCCTTGTCGACGCTCTAAGAAATTTCTAAAATGTTGTCAGAGAGGACCTTATGGACCAGGAAGCCAACCCCGCCTTGGGATAGCTGGTCTCCCCTCCTGAAGTACATAAGATGGCCTGAATCTAGGGTAACAGTATCCTCTCCCTCTCTCCGGACCTCGCGTTCCTCTTCTAGTTGTGCCAGATGTTCGTCGAGCCGTAGGGTGCGTGCGTTATACGTAGCCATGGTTAGTCGGTGTTGGCGGCCTACCGTAACCCGGGGATTCTTCGCACCCCCTGCCCCGCCGTTACCATGTCCGCCGCCTTGGCTAGGAATAGCGGGGCGACCGGGAACTGGGGGCCGTTGCGTAAGCGTGTGTGCCATTGAGGTTTTGCCCGTAATCACCACGCTGGGCAAGCGTGTTGCTGATCTCAGGGCGTAGCTTCTCGCACCGGTGACGCTGCTGCCCGTTACCGATCTATTATATTTAGCTACGCCTATTTGCAACGGTTATATCGCCGTTATTCGGTCGCCAAGGCCTCGTTCGCTGGTCGGCAGGATGCACCAAGGGCAGGTGAGGTTGGCTGGGAGCTCTAACATGTTGTTGCGCTCCCATGCATCCCTTTTCAATTATAGCTGCAATCAACTAGTAATGTGTTTCATTGCTAACCTCACTTCACATAGAGTATCACGCTTGTCAAAGATTTTGTCCTGAAGGGAAAACGAATAAATTATGTCTAGCTAACCTATCTAAGTCCTGAATTCTCGAGCAAAAAGCAACAAAGCCTAGGGCCATCTGTTGATGTATGACTGTCTTGATACAAGGCACATCGCAACCAAATGTATGAATTCTTGTTGTATTGCTGTATACTTACGTGTAGTATACAACAACAACAACAGAATTCATACATATGGTTGCGACCTGCCGATCTAACCTACAGCGGTAATTATCCAACTGGAATACTTCCGTTATCCAAGACTTCAAGGGTAGGCCACTCCTAATAACAGCAGATAATATAACATATGTATATACAAACAAGCAAATCTAATGAAAGTAAAATAAAACAGTAAAAGCCATCAATATTTGTGCAAATGGATGAACTGCAGTCTGCACATCCACATTGATGCACCTTGCATTACTGATTTACCTGACAAGATACTTTAACTAACCGTTTTGTCACTGATTTTAGTGTAAGTATGTAGTTGCTATTGTCAATAGTCAGAAAGAATTAAAATAATAAGTCCAATTTAACACCAGTTAAAAACTTGTTTATTGATTAAACTTAACTTATACGCGTAAAGACGCGGGTCTATCCTGTGCCCTACGGGTAGCGACTAAATTTACTAAACGGAGTGGTTGGCAAAGTGACCTCCGAATAAGCTCACTCAGCAAATATAATAATGTGTCGCCACACTGACACAATACAAATAATATTCATGCGGGTGCTCGCATCATATTTGCCTTCAACGACTGCATTTTCGTATTGCCATTTCTCGTTCGGATAGTCAGGGGGGATGCTATACATAGCAGCCCCGCTGTGGGATCTCCACCTTGTCGTGGTGGGGGCTCAGTTACCGTGGTTAGGGCACCCACGGTGAAGCTAAGCGAGATCCCGGGAGTGGACGCTCCGCGTGGGCTTCATGGAGGCCTGCGCAGAATGCGTCCAAAGGTGCGGGTGCGTTCTATCTGTCCCTCGCAGTCGGACGCAGTCGCGGGAAGAGAGGCGCGTCGGTGCTGCGTTGCCGCGCGCCCTATCTCACGCGAAGTCATAACGAGATGGGGCCGGCCGACAGCAACGGCGGGCCAATACCAGGCGGGGTCACGGAAAAGTATGCTATCCGCGAATCGCGTGACCCCGCCACTACACAAGACCCGTAGGACACCGCGGTGGTTTTAGTGGGTATGCCCCGCCTTTAGGGGAGAGCCTCCACATACCTCCACCGCCAGTCCCAAGCCCGGTCATTCACACTCTGGCACTTTCGATGTGGTCATTCACACTTTCAATGTGGTGACTGTTTAAACAATCCATGGGTAGTAATGAATGTTGTTATGTACTGTTCGTAAGTAACAAGATTTAATTTTGGATAAAACATTCATATACATTCTGAAAAGTAGAGACCAATGTAACCGATTGACTGTCCACCAGGGCACGTGAAGGGCAAGTTTTTAGTTAACCCTGAAGTCGAATGCAACGAATGTATTCATTACAATATGTCGTTGCCTGTTTTGTAGTTATATAAATCACAAAACCTTTTGTGTTTTCTCAAACATTTAACAGTTGATAATTATTTGTAAATAAAACCACATACCAACGATAAAATTCAATAGATATAATATTCCTAGAAGACATTGAATACAAACATAATAAGAAATCCCATATAGAAGAGATTTGAAAATATTTTATCATTTCAGAAAGACAGCAGACGCTTTGTTGAATACGTTGTCATCGAATGTACTTAGAAATCCCGTAAGAACTGAATCGTGTGGTATAATTTTATACACAAGCGCAATGATGCCGCGCAATTCATAAACCCAGTAAATAACATATATTCTATGTATTGTAAACGATTCCGAGAAAAAGAGATCAATTTTGAAATTTTGGTTGTGTTTGCATACAAATAGTTAGACACAAAATTGTAAAAAAGCCCTTCTAATAGAGATAGAAAAAACAGACTTGATTCTAATAGATCGTGTTATACAAACGTTCATACTGTTAGAGTATTTGTCCCTGAGTCTGAATAAACTTTATATTGCTTGTTGTGGTATTTGTGGGACCCGGACCCCTTTTAAGGATTACAAAGGTGAAGTTAGGTACCCATTGAAGCTTCAATTTAATTGTATCCGTGCAATCGAAGCATTCAAAATGTATAATTATTATAGCTTAGCTCTATCAGCCTGGTATATAAAAAAGTCCCAATTTCGGCCATGGTATTCATCTTAATACGAAGAGCTACGGTTCAAGTGCGGGTTGTTAAACTTCGCATGTCTTTTAAACAAAACACATATTTCGTAATCAACTATCCAATACTCACGTATCTGACAATACACAACCGTACAAGTGGCAAGCGACATTTGATAAAACATCAAAAAGAGCAGTATTTTTTCGAGCAGTTTTCGCCTGTTCGTTCTCGCCCTTTGTGGTTTGTCTATATTATCGCATTTTCGGTTGACATGGTAAAACCAACGGCATTTTACACGTTTACTTGTTTGTCGAATATCGGTTGGTTAAGACAGCCAGAAGTAAGGTACGATGGCACGTCACTTTGTTTGCCCGACATTTCCGACGTTGCAGTGGCATACCGGATATTTGACCAAATAGCCTGCGGCCTGGAAAAAGTATATTTAGCTGTTTTGGTGTTAAACCTGCGTGCCTATGAGGTTAAAATGGTGCAACAGGGATTGAAACGCTGACGAAAAAATTAATGGAATGTTTTTTTATATTTCCCTGTTCATTTTAAGAATGTATCTCTCAAGGTAGTTGAGCCTTGCTGATTTCAGCATGAATGGGCCGGCTCGACCGGGGAAGTACTACCCTCTCACAGAAAAACGACGTAAAGTAACAGTACCTAAACTGTTGCGTTTCGTTCGGTGAGTGAGAGTGCCGGTGGCCCTATCCCTTATTCCTTCTCCCTCATCCCACTCCTTATCCTATCCCTTTTCCCAACCCCAAGGGGCGGCAACGCACTTGTGACTCTTGTGGTGTTGCGGGTGTCCATGGGCGGCGGTAATTGCTTACCATCAGGCGATCCGTCTGTTCGTTTGCCGCCTATTATTACATAAAAAAATAGTTTTATTTTGTAAAATGAATGGTGAAGGTCTTAATTACTTTTTTCTGCTTTCGACGGAGGGGATTACATGCACTTGTAGGAAGCAAACTGTCATGATAACAGGTATGCATTCTCTCAAAAATTTGTCGAAAACTTGGCGCTTCTCTATATCGCACCCTTTAAAATGTAATTTAATGAATGAAATACCGTCCAAACCTATTGAGGTAACATAATATAGATTAATGCCAAAACTTATAAATAAACAATCTGTTTACTGTTTACGTTTATCGTTTCACTCTGGTTTCGTAACTTATCAATAATCGTTGCATACATCAGAACACATATTGCTTTGAACTAATGTTTGTGGTCAAAACAAATTGTCAATTGTAAGATAGATGTGAATATCGTTACAATTGGATTATGGTGGCGATAAATTTTATTCGCGAGATAACATCATGGTAGTTCAGTACTAGGAATAAAGTTAAGTTGAAAAGCATCCGCCAAATATCAGGTTCTGTTAAGCGAGTAGATTTTTTTTTTTATTTAGAAATTGCACAAAACAAATAACAATCTTATTAAAAATAAAAACAATCAAAGTTTATGTTTAGATCTAGATTATTCTAGATTGCAACTCAACACATCCCGTCACGCAGTTATGATGCTAACGCGTTTAGTCAATGAGTAAGTAAATGACTTTTCGCTTTTAAATAAACTAGACGTGATGACCCGCGACTCCCTCCGTGTAAATAACAAACCTAAACCTTCTTTAGGAATCACAGTATCAATTGTAGAAAACCATACAAATATCCGTTCACTAGTTCTTGAGTTTATCGCGTTCCTACATACTGATAGGATGCCGTGGGCACTTCTTTTTTATAATATGTATAGATATAGCTGCATTTAAATAAAAAGTTATCGTATTTACAAATCATAAGCGTAACGTACACATACTTCGAGGTATACCTGAAACAAACAGGAAAAATACATTTTAATTATCTATAGTGCCCACTTCAACTAATGAGCTCACATTTACTAGCATCTGTGTCTAAGTTTCCATATCTTTGTATAAACATTACTATCTTGAATACAAAAGTGTGGAGGGGAATAAAATTATGTTGAGGTACCGTTGTTATCCTATGGGTTTCAGTTGGTAGTGCCTTGTTGTTCTATAGTCTAGTTATTTCTTAAGTATCTCGGTTTTTTTGCTAATGGCTAGTCACCGAGGATCATGTTCGACTCGCACAACAGATGGATGTGGGTGGCACACGATTGGTCTATGGAGGAAGCCTGGGTGTGGCCCGTAAAAGTGGCCTATGTCCAGCATTATTTGAGTGATCACCTTGATAAGTTGTTATTAGTATACTCAGAGTGCATTCAGAAGGGTTTCGATTGATATAATTATTTTTTGGCCGAAAAGAACAACTAAGCGTGGTGAAAGATGGCCGAAATCTACATTGCGTCTAACTTCAGCAATTTTTTTTCCTCTTGCCGTATATTCACGATAACATAAACATATAACCGAGTCCACCCTTTCTATTCCGTAATTACTTCCTTATTTCTGGACACCATTATAAACATAATATTAAAGAAAATATTTAACGTTATATTTTCATACATCTTACAAGATTTTCATATTTTCCGTAAACCGTTTACCGAAAGAAAAATTATATACGGCCGGGGTGATGTTATTTTCTATTTACATTACAAGTGATAATTTCTCCTTTGCTCATAAAAAATCAACAGCGAAAAGATGTATTTGGAATTTATTTTTGCTGGGCGATAAATTTTATGTTGGCATTTAACCGGTAACATTTGAATACTGAAAGTCTTTTGTAGTATTACATGCAGTAAACACAAAACTTACAAACTTGCAGCGATTTGTAGACTCCATAATAGTTATATAACGGTTTTCGATCGTGATATTATTTGAGAGATAAAGATGAAATACTCAATTTGCGCCATCCGAAAGTAGCTTAGTACCGATTGCTTAGTGGATATACCAACTGACTTATATGCAGGTATTAAATTGTTAATTCATGTAGCCGTTGGTCTCAGCTCTCATCAAGATCTTTATCAGTCGTTACGGGGTGTGAGTACCCTCAAATAAACTAATACTGGTCTACACCATGTAATATCGCTTTACCTTTAGGTCACGGCGGTCAGACGGTAGTCGCTTTGTGGGAAAGCTGATAATTATAATTACGATGACCTAGTTTGCACCGACCGACGGTTCGCAATGGGTTTCACAAGCCGTGATCACGCATGTCTACTGATGTAAGCCGTGTTACCTTTGCCAAAATGTCTAATATATTTTATAGATGTCCCAGCCGACACGCTTCATTAGTCGTTTAATTAATAGCCTAGCCTCTTTATTAAATGACGCCTTTCAACGAATGCCTTAAATTACCTAAAGATTCTTGTCCTAAGAAAAGAACCGGCCAAGATAGCTTTACTTGCTTTCTGAACCTCGTAACACGCTGTGATATAAATTCCTCAACGAGCGGTCACCCATCCATGTACTGACCTATAGATACAGTGCTTAACTTTACCGACCTATTCCAAACGTCAAATCAAGTAATGCGACGAGGCTTGAAAGTTACATACATGCTTATTATTATTTATTTTAACACTCATGTTAATATTAAATGGCAATATAGGAATTTAAACTTTCGTGGTCATTTAAACTTGATTTAAATTGTCTTTTGGGATATATACCACGTACCTTTGTTTGGAGTAACCGATATTTCGGCACTGTTGCAAGCGCCATGTTCACGGATGTACTGAGGGTATTGCGGGTGGATGAATGTTACGAGCAAATATAACGGTCTACCCGCTTTCTTACTCGCTTTTTGCGTACAACACCACTGCCACTGTTTTCACTATCGCACTGTACCCGATCACGACATACTACACTCACTACGTCAGCTCGCGGTTTGAGTTTTTGATAAGATCGCCAATATTCTTAACAAAGTTTCAGTAAAGACTATTTTCACTCCTTTCAAGAAACTGTCTCAATATATAAGAACGCCGAAAGACAGTCTTCCATTAGAAAAGCCAGGTGTATACAAAGTTGACTGCAGCTGTGGGAGTTCCTATATAGGACAAACGAAACGCACCATCTCTTGCCGGATAACGGAACATATCAGGGCAGTCAAAAATAACGAGCCACATAAGTCAGCCATAGCTCAACACCTTTTAGACTCGGGTACCGACCACTGGATTGAGTTACACAACCCTCAGGTGCTTTCGACAGAACGCCACTACATACCTCGAATGGTTAGGGAGGCTATTGAAATTAAAAAGTTTAATAATTTCAATAGAGAGGATGGGTTTCAACTGTCGAGTATCTGGCATCCAGTGGTGCGTCTACGTAAAACCCGTGAAACGGAAAAACTCAAACCGCGAGCTGACGTAGTGAGTGTAGTATGTCGTGATCGGGTACAGTGCGATAGTGAAAACAGTGGCAGTGGTGTTGTACGCAAAAAGCGAATAAGAAAGCGGGTAGGCCGTTATACTTGCTCGTAACATTCATCCACCCGCAATACCCTCAGTACATCCGTGAACATGGCGCTTGCAACAGTGCCGAAATATCGATTACTCCAAACAAAGGTACGTGGTATATATCCCGAAAGACAATTTAAATCAAGATTAAATGGCAATGTCTCCATAAACTATGCCTTACAAATCGTCACTACGATTAGTTGTCCATTGCTGCGTGAAAGACAGATAAACCAACACGCTTTCACTTTTATACTGAATATTATAATGCTACAATTTATCCGTAAGTTCTAATAAGAATGAAATGAATAGCATGGCCGGTATTTGATGTCATTTGCTCGTTATTGACGTGTCAGAACCCTGATTTCTCATTATTTCGTCAACATTGTCTAGTATCCACAGTACAAGCTCTGCTTAGTTTGGAACTAGATGGTGTTGTGTGAATGTGGTAGTAGAATATAATATAATTTAATATATAGAATATAATATATATATATAATATTATATGTGACTTTCAGGTTATCTAGGTATCACAGGTAGCTTAGCTTGGTGGAACTTAACATGTAATTTTAAATAAGTTGAAAAATAAAATGTGTAATTATGTTTAAACCTTCACTATATTCACATTTTATAAAAAGAAGTAATATGTGTATTTAAAGCAAACTACACAGCATTTTAACCAATTCGATTTTGCCACTTAGGAGTTGTTAGGTGACAAAAACACAGTCACAAGAACTACACTGTTATTTATTAATAAAACGCTGGAAATCTGTTATCAGGGGCAGTGGTTAGGCCGAACACGTTGTAAATGCCAAGCAATTAACTTGTTCTGATTTTGCCTTATAAAACACAAGTTACGCATCTGTGTATATAGAACACTAGACACTCAGGATATTGGTGAAAACCGTAAAAAAATCGTTCTGTAATTTTTGAGGTTATCGCGTTCATACATACAGACAGACAGGAAGAAAAGGGGGACTTCATTTTACGATATTCATTATTGATCTTCGTTTATGTAAGTAGTTTTGAATGTAAATGCTGGCTTTGAAGACTTGGCTCACAAAACTTTTTTATGTCCTATCACGGTACCCTACAAAACTGGCACAGCCTTATTTCGATAACAATTCGTGTGAACGTGAAGCGTCTAACTTATGGCTCTTAAAAACAGCTTTACTTCAAATCCACGGTCGACTTCATAAAATATTACATTTTGAAATCAGAATAAAACGTTTGAAGTAATGTCGGTATGGTCCCTGTTGTGTGGGGAATGCTGACAGATTAAAAAAACATTCCGGTTATAATGGTATGCATTTGTGATGATGTGTATTTTTGTTTGGTTTTTAGGATATGAATGCTACGTTTTTTTGTCGATCACGGAAACCCCAAGGGGTCCATTTGATGAACCAAAGAAAGGAATGGTACATATATGAACAAGCAGGCATGTTAAATGGGCTGACAATAATTCTGTAGTCTTTGTTAAAATGCATGAAGCTGAATGTGAACGTGTACCTATTGCTAAACTATTCGACTTTCGGCTTTCATTGAATCACAACTCAATAGAAGTAAACACTTAGTAGCCCATCTCAGATATTGATATAAGTTTTAACCACGACCAAGCATAAAATAAAAATACAATGTTTTCATAGGTACCAACTGCGTAAATATGCAAGTGTTTATTCTACTCAGCAATAAGATTGAGTATAACCTATTCCTATTCAGATTTAGATTTTCAAATATATTTAGCATTATTCAAGAAAATTATGTGAACAGGTGTGAACTATTCCAAGTGTTAAATATTTTTTACAAATTAACTGAATAAAGCAATGGGTGACTAACTAGCTTTTACGTCACTAATTAATGTTGTTCTTAGAGTCCTTGTAAAGGCAGTTATAGGTGCGTGGTCCATCCTATCCTTGACTGCCTTTGATGAACAAAGAGTCTCTTTGTTCATCAATTTGAGTTACTGTTTGTCTCTATTTGAGTTACTTTTAAAGTGTGGTTATTTAAGGGCCGCGATATTTTTACCGCAATAAAAATAATACATCCACTGTTGCAAATATAAGACTCTATCATAACTGACTGGTTGACAAACAACGCACAACTTATACTACTAGGCGAAGACCCAGAACTGCAGACTGCTCAACCATAAAAAATACAAAACGATTCTGACTCTATCACACTAACATTAATACACCTTTTTACGGACATACCTAATGCTGATTACATACATATGTAATTCCCCTAGTGATCCCGGAGCTTAGACCGTCGTGTAAGGGATAATATCAGCTTTTACGAGAGAAACAACCCTTTAATATTTAAATTCTTTACATAGACGTCGGTTTCATAACTAAGTATATGTAATTAATTGTATTTTGATTGTCTCTTTTGATAAAATGAGATGATGCTTTGATTTGAAACTATATTTTTGACTAGTTCGTTTGATACTCTGAAGTGAATGCAGTCATTAATTTAGTTTAATAAAGACAACTATCACACTAGGAATTAATTCTGTGTCGCTTGAAAGTTTTTAAACATTGAATCAACAGACATAAAGGGCACCAAAATACAATTAATGGTTCATAAATAGTGTTGTCTCGTGTAGGAATCGAACCCACGACACTCGATGCAGCGCTAAGTGGTGAGATTGGTGCTTAAAGCAACACGCCATTCGTACATTGCATCAATATTTATGACCATGCAGACAAAACATAGACTTAACGATCGTAATATCATTCATATGCATGCTTTAGTCATTTGTCGCTTCTTGTGCGAATGATTGAAGTTAGCATATAACGCAAATATATTTAGCTCTGTCTACGAAGAGGCAAAGTTGTATTTATGTAGATGCAGCCTCGGCATGCATCTTAAGCGGCAACATGTCATCAATCAAGCGTACGGCGCGGTCTAAAGCATATCCAACCTTATCCTTACTTGACGACACATATGTGTTTTAAACTATAGCTTGCATGCAACCAACGAAAGAAGTAGAAAGTCAGCCTCAATAGTCGATAGCTAAATCAAATAACGCGTCGCTTACCTTTATTAAAACTCGATCCATTGATAAGAAAGAACATCCAATATACAGAATCCACATCGACATTTAATATATTCTTGTGTATATGCAGAACAATATCTGCCTTCTATTTTAGTCACAAAAATTAAATTAAATTAAAATTAAAAACCTTTATTAAATAAAAGAATTCAAAACACGTAATTTCCGTAGACCCCACACTAGGCAAGCCTGTCCTGTGGGTGTCTTATTACGGTTACAATATTTGTAGTATACAATATTTGTTCGGGTGTTAACATTCAACATTTCTTAATTCTAATAGGAACTTAACTAACACGGTGGTAAGAAAACAGAATTACTTAAAATAAACAGTTTGACTTAAAATTATTTATATGTTTGAAATGTAACTAAGTGACTAAATATGAGTAGTTTATACTTAGATATAAGTAAGTATAATATAGTATATAACATAAGTGTTATATTAATATATATATATATATATATATATATATCTGATTTATATATATATATTTTAAATCAGGATAGGTGCACCAAAAGACTTTCTGTTGTGTCATAACTTAGGGTTTTAAGCCACTTTGTAACAAATATTTTTGCTTCTTTTGTGGAACAATGCTTGATATCGCAGAATTTTGCTACTGTATTATATACGTGTGTATCTTTATATGGACTGAAGCGTCTTGCAAAGGAAGTTCTGACTTTACTAACATTAACTCTATAAACCCGACGCCTGAGCAAATCCGGGTATTCTCTTGAATTAATTTCGTTTTTATGTGTTTGGAGGAATGTCAATAAAATAAATATCTGCCGTACGTTAAGCACATTGCTGTCTTTATATAATTGTGTGGTAGGATACCTAAAGTTCTTTTTCAGCATGGTCTTCAGAACAGATCGTTGGGCTCTTTCCAAGGTGATCATAAATGTTTTGGAAGCACTACCCCAACAACTTATACAATACGAGATTAACGACTGAGTTAGGGCGAAATAAACGGTGCGTAGGGTGTTTGTTGATGCCGAGGAGCGGAGAAGCTTCATGATATTTACAGTCTTGCGTACTCTCTTTGTCAGAGAGCTGATGTGTTCTTTACAGTTAAGATTTTTGTCTATTATTGCCCCAAGATATCTAATACTATCTGTATTTTTTATGTTTTCACATGTACTACATTCCTGGTATTTACAATTATGCAATTTTAGGCGAAGCGCGGGTTTTGGTGCAGAAAATCTTGTACTTATCCGCAATATAGGCTAAATTTAGAGACCCATAAAGAGGATAAAATTCAGGCTTGATTCTATTTTTCGCACTAAAACCGAAAATATGTTTTCATATAAACGTTTGAGGATTTGTTTTAGATAAAATCCAGTTTGGTGCGTACAAATGGAGCAGAAATATTGGTTATATTCATATTATAAAAATGCAGACAGCTACGTATTTACGAAGCTGATTGTGATTTATACCTCCGTGCTTATTCAAAAGGAAGTTCATGTATTATAGTCATTATGTTTAAGTCTAAATCATATTAAGGCTTCATTATACGATTTTGTTGTGTTATTTCAACGTTGAGGTGTGCGCTTTGTTAACAAACAAGTACCAAAATAGTGAGCACGACCAAATGTAAAAAAAGTCTACATTAGTTCATGCAGTAAGTACAAAGCACTTTATACACTAGGATTGCCAATTTTTCATCACACTATTCCTATTGAAGCAGATAAAATAGTTACTTATATGAGGCCAAAATAATGTGAACATATTTTAACGTTTTTTTTAAATCGTAGTTGTCATTGTGTGCCAACAATATAAAACTACCTAACTAAAGCAAAGGTTTAAAATGTTATTTGCATTATAACCACAAAATAATGCAACAATACAATATCACAATGTGCTGGCAAGATCAGTTATTTAGTGTTCGATGTTTTCAATAATTTTATAAAATGTTTGGAAAAACTTAAAAATGACCTCTTCTTCACTTTGCCTGCAATATGGTATGTATTCAAATGATGTTAATTTAAACAATCGAGTTCTAATGAACGGTTGCTTCACATACTACGTACAGTAAACGTTTAATTACGTGACATAGTAATTATCTTATTTGTACCTACGTACGAGTACAGTCGGCGTCATAACTTGGTACAAATCCTATTATTATTATAAACGCGAAAGTTTGTGAGGCTGGATGAAGTTTGACTGATTCATGCAAATACTACTGATCTGGTTTTAATTAAGCTTATACATTAGAATGTCTCATAGATTGCCTTTGGTAACTGTTTAAAAATTTAAATTACTAAGTATTGAGATAGTTTGTTTTTGTTATAACTGCCATAGAACTTACAAAAAAGAACATAATTATGTATCTATATGTTATCCTTGTGCCCATAGTGTAAAATAGATGCTAGATTTTTGCCTTTCTACTTGCAGTTTTGACACTATATGGGTAAGCATTTGCAGATTATTCAGAATACCAAAGCACTTCAGTTCAGTTCAGTGCTTAGTTCTTCTTTATTTTGTCATAAGTCACTAGGAACCTAGCCAACGATTTCAAGATATGTTGACGCTAGGAGACACTGGATACCCATTTTTCCCACAAAAGCATAATGACTGTGGAGTGCACCAAACTACCGCTAAAATAAGGCACACTTGAGATATATTTAACGGACATATGATTTACATCTGAATTCAATATACGATCTATCCAATAATCGAGATGCATATTTGACATAAATACAAAATATGTCAAACATATATCTCAAATCTCTAAATCTATAGATAGATTGAATATTGAAACCTTTACTGGCGTTGAGATAATTTTTAAGGTACTTTTCAATTCATATAAATCCTAAGGTGCATAAATATTTATGTGGTTGACAGTACTTGATGTGGTGTACATATTCGTCTCGTTACTGCCGTTGCAATTTTATGAGCTAACTACCAAATTGTGGGTGAGTTTATTGGGTTAGTAGTAATCATCGTAAATGGGATACGTGTATGTAGCGGTTTAGGTAAACTGTTTAAATTGTGATAGTAGAGAGGTATTATGATGTGCACTAATTGACGACCGGTGGTGTAGCGGCAAACGACTGGAAATGTAGAAGATCGCGGGTTCGATTCCCGTTCAAGTCAATCATTTGTGTGCGTGAACATTGATGTTTGTCGTAGTCTGGGTGTTCCTATGTATAATGTTATGTATGTGTCAAACAATTATGTATAAGTATGTTTATCTATGCTATTGCACCTATAACACAAGTTTTTTACTTTTCTGCGTTTGGGACTGGATGGTGTTGTGAATGTGGTATAACATGGAATATTAATTAATTGGATATTCATCGAGATGAAAAGTAGTGAACAGATTTCATCACCCCTGAAGATCATAATCAATAATCATCATCCTTCGAATGATGGTGTCTGGCGTCTGGACTCCGCAACCTGAAGAGATAGCCAAATTTTGTGATTGTATTCAGGATATTTAATTATTCTGCTACTTTCTGAGGTGCACAGTTGTGGCACTATTTGTTACCAGTCACTTACTTATAAATGCGAGGGCAAAGAACAGCTTAGCCTCATGAATCGATTGAGTCGTGCGGTCATCACTTTGCCTCGTATGCCTATATCGCTATCGAATGCTTAAGGCGTTTATTAAATATGTCTGGACAATTTTTATGTGCCGATGAATATTTAGGTAAATAATATACATCATTATCGGATAAAAGCACGAGATAATATTAATAAATATCACCTAGAACTATTTATTTTAGAATGGGCGGAGATTACAAAATAATAGACATTAATATATATATAAAGTCAAGAAACCATTGCATATAAAGCTATGACCTCTTGTTGCGAGATATATGCAACTTGCTACCATACAGGTCGCTGTCCAGCTAAATAAAAGCAACAAACATACTAAAAGCACACAACATTTGCGCTTGCATGCCCTTTCCCATCCAAGCTCCGTGTCTAAAATAATTCCACTAGTTAGCAGTGTACACACAGCAACACATCAGACTTTACTTTGGCACTACGGTGTGTACATACATACAGGAGCACATACACACCCACAGACACACACAAAACACACACACGCGTACGAACATGCTCATACATACTAACATGAACACACATACTCACTTAGGTATAATATTACGCACTCACATGCATACTCTCACACGTACTCGAAGAACTCAATCCTCAGAATACACGTCAATCAGAGACAAGAATGGAAAGATACTGAATGGTGAATCATGCGTGCTGAAGAGATGGAAGGAGTATTTTGAAGGTCTATTTGAAAGAACGGCGATAGAGACATCGATCGACGAAATGAATGGTAATAATAGCAATTATGAAAGCGATATTGGTGTGGATGAGATTGTGAAGGCGTTGGGAAGTATGAAATTAGGTAAGGCTGCAGGATATGATAGGATTACAGTTGAAATGCTGAAGGCTGGACAGGGCATCATAGTTGGTCAGCTGCAGCGCTTATTTAACTTGTGCTGGAGCACCGGCCGAGTACCTGATGACTGGGCCACAGCGGTGGTTGTGCCTCTTTATAAGGGAAAAGGCTCGCAACAAGATGAGGATGGATGACGAAAGACTGACCAAGCAGATATATGTATAAGGCAAGTGTGGAAGGGACAGGACGAAGGGGAAGACATAGGCGGACGTTCTCTGACTAGATTGGAGACATCCTAAAAACAGGACAGGTTAGAAGCACCCTGAACAGAAGAGCATGCATGACGAATCTGATGGGAGTGAATGAAGCAAGAGAGATATGTCAGGATCGTTGCAAATGGCGCTCCGTAGTCTCTGCCTACCCCTCCGGGAAACAGGCGTGAGTCTATGTATGTATGTACTCGTATACCTACCGAAACTGTTTAATCTATAAATGTTCTGAGCTGTCCAGAGATAGGAGAGGCTGGTGTTTTGTCGTACAGGTCTCCTAGTACAGACTCTAGTCTCTCACATTGATTTCACTCGTTCGACATTAATTTTATATTAATGTAACATAGATTAAGCCTAAAAATATGTAATATTCTTTGTGAGAGAAAATAATTATTTATTTATTTTATTTTTATCCCAGTTAGAACCTGGGATCCGCTTTCTAGTCTAACCGGATTAGACTGAATATTAGCTTTTCGGCAGAGCAACTGCCCATCTGACCTCCGCAACCCAAAGGGATACCTATATTTCACGGTTTAGACTAGTGTTAGTTTTATTCATAGATACTGACTCCCCTTACGACTGTCAAAGATCTTCCTGACAGCCGGGATCGTTGTACGTGCTCGCCAAGGCACGGGGCAAGCGAAAATTTACAATTTAATACGTCAATTTCATTGACAAAAAGTAATTGGTACGCACCGGAGATTGAAATCCGATACCCTTTGCATGGCAGTCTGTTGGTATCTCCACTAGGCTATCGCTGCCTCTAAGCTAACTTTAACTTGCATGCAAATAAAATAAAATAATTATATTTATGCTATCGCATGAAAGGATATTAAAATGCAACAAGCAGATTGCGTCCTTCAGTTAATTATAAACATATTCAGAAGTGTATTTTAAATTAAGTTGTTGTCTTAAAAAGCTTCTTCAAACTTCCCAATTAGGACACCAGGAACTAAACTAAACGAAAATAAATCTACCCGGTAGCGCCCCATTGACTCACAAATTACGTCAACAGTTTTTGTGATTTGATCTGTCATTAGCTGTTCTATTTAATGGCCGCTGTTTTCATAAATACACGTTGGTGGCGTGACTGCATGCATTATCCACACCTCAACACTAACGTTATAAATGCGAAGGTGCGTTTCACTGTTTACGGCTTATTTGCGACACAACCATGAATGTAATTGTCGGTCAGTAAAATAGTAGAAAATTTGGTGTTTTAGTTTGCTAGAAAGAAATAAGAAAAAAGGTAAGTCTATTGAAAGAAAGAAATCATTTCTTTATGCAAAGCATTTAAGCAAACGCTACAATTAGCTTTGAATTTGCACAAAAGTAATGATGCATTCTCATGTAGGCATTAATTTCTATTTGATTCTCGAATATAAGACATATAATAATATGTGTGTGTAATATCACCCAGACCGCTGGCCTTATTAAAACCTCCTTACCAAAAATCTAATAAGGGCAGTGGCCCATGTTGAATATCCTGAGTTATCCACGAAGCTAGGTCGACTACTATAGAACTGAAGGTATTGACTGGTCCATACTTATCCTCTTACTTATAAACGTTATTCAAAATTTTAAACAACTGCTGATAGGCTGATTAGCATAAACCTTACCTATAAACCCTGTTTACCGTTTAGTACCCACTAAGTGATGTTTAAATAGCTGTCAAATTTAAACAACACTGGGACCTTGTTTAAACGTTGCTGAGAGGCACAATGGCGGGTTTTACTTAAATCAGCTGTTCGATCAATGACATTTTATACATTGTCAAATTCATTTATTTGCATTTTTTTTCAATTTTAATGTTGTTTACTTCTAATTAAATACAGAGATCGAAGATCTAGCAGATTTCCAAAATTATATAGAAGATTTTACTAGTATAGTAATAAATTATTTCTTTGCGATATTTTTAGAACAACATAATAGTAGGAGAGCTAGTAAACAATTTTGGTAACATACCCAATTGAGGCATTACAAGAAATTCAGTGATTGTCCTTAAATGAACCTAAATAAGATAGTCGAGGTCTAGTTGAAGTGTAGCGGCCCCATACTAACACTTGAATCTTTGTACAGGCAAAAAATATTTTGAGGCATTTTTTTTATATGGATAGCTTATATTGTCTGTATCTCTTACTCAAGGTTACTGCGAAGTGCGATGCGGTTGGCTTTCGCGAAACCACGACCGAAAGCACTCATGCGGTCTCTCAATAATATTTTCGGAGTAAATAAATAATTCCATCATAAATATTAGCAATAACCGAAAAATAACATTTATTAGATTTTTTTATGAAAATCTTAAATACACCCGTAATGAGTATAATACCCTTAAATAGATTTCTCCAAGAAAGTGCAATAATAGAAAAACATTAATTTCAAAATTTGTCAATACTTCTCGTACATACTTAGTGTTTCAAAAAAATCCAAAATTGTTCACCAGCCCTTGGACTTATTTTTATTAGTCATAGCAACGATATTTTGTTATATTCTATGACAGAATATCGTTGCCATGTAGGAAGCTAGGTATATATGACTCATAGATATAAAATAGCCAAGCGTGTTCGTCCAATTGCGTTATTTAGTCGACTATTTTGACTATAATCTGTGGCCCTCGTATGTGTATCGTTCTTTATCAGTTACTCAGATGAGCAACAGCTAAACAACGTTTATAAGTAAAGAAAATTTTAGAATTGTTTAAATGCTTGAGAGCTGTTCAGCTGAGAGGTGGCTAAGTCACAATTAACGAGATTTTTATAAGTAAGACGGTCAAAGTTCCTTTGTTCCATGCTCAAATATTATCCAATTCCAACATGATCAAGTACTCGATTTTAAACTTTCCCTATTTGTATACATCAAAAATTTTTATAGAAATGTCGGTAAAACAGAGTTATTTATACCATAAATTAGTTAAATATCGCAAATAAGACCCGTCTCCATAAAATTGTATGATGATCAAATACATCCCTACATGATCAAATACATACTCCTTTTTTTAAGTCAGTTATATACTTGAATTAAACTACAGTTTACGGATTTTATCGCGTTATATTGTCTACAAAATAGACTGTGATGTGGGCTCTCATATATTGGACAAACCAAGAGAAGCATAGGCATCCGACTTAAAGAACATATAGCTGACATAAAACATAAACGCTCAACAAAGTCTGCTGTGTGTGAACATGTGGAACAAGGACCCAACCACTTCCTGCGATTTGATGAACCACAGATACTCGCAAAAGAACACCGTTTTCTTCCAAGGATGATACGTGAGGCTATTGAAATTAAAAAGCACTTTAATTTCAATAGGGAAGACGGTTGGAATTTTTCTCCAGCTTGGGACCCTGTCATAAGGCTAATCAAACACAAGAAGGACAAAGGCACCAGAAGACCTAAGGACACTGTGAGCTCATTCTGCGTAAATAGTAACACCAATAGTTGAAAAATATTCGAGTACTTTGAGATAACTTTACATTTAAGAAATTAAGACAAAAATCACCTCAGTTTGCCATGAACATGAATCCTGTAAAGAATTCGAAACGTCGGCTACTAATAAAAATGTAGTTTCTAGATAATTTGGTTTAAATGTAAAACAAGTGAAACCAATATAACGCAATAAAATCCGTAAACTGTAGTTTAATTCAATGTGTAACATTCGCGTAAATCCTACTCAGTTATATACTCCTTTTTGCAAGTCAATAAGCTGTGTTCTACTACACCTTTGAGTCGACAGAAAGAACTAACATTACAAATTACAATATTATTTATTTGATCTCTGTTAGAAGGTAGCGATAGCCGAGTGGAGATACCAACAGACTGCCATGCAGAGGGTATCGGGTTCGAATCCTAGGCGCGCACCAATGACTTTTCGGAGTTATGTGCGTATTGAATTGTTAATTAACGCTTGTCCCGTGCCTCACAGAGCACGTTAAGCCGTCGGTCCCGGTTGTCATGAAGATATTTGACAGTCGTTACAGGGCGTCAGTACCATCAAAATAAACTGACACTAGTCTAAACCATGGAATATCGCTATCCCTTCGGGTTGCAGAGGTCAGACAGGCAGTCGTTCTGTGGAAAATCTAATATTCAGCCAAATCCAGTTAGACTAGTAAGCGGACCCCAGATTGAAACTGGGATAACGCTAAGAGGATGATGATTTATTTGATCTTTCTTGCTGTAGTTTGTAACCACAAAATATGTCTTTGAATACTTTCTACAAATAACTCCAATCCAAAGCAAAAATCATCACATTTCCCCACAGCGTCGAATCAAAACTCACGCGCGCACCCTCTGTCAGAAGCCAGACCTATAAAATAAAAGTTTGACTATATATTCCCGTCACGCGAAGTTCAGACACCTCAAGTTATTCCCCAGTCGTGCAGGTGATATTGCCGAGTGGAGTAATTATAATAAACCCCAGAAATATTATCCAGTGGAGCGAGATTTGGCTCAACTCCAAATAGTATGATTTTTGCGGCGTCTGAGTTTAGATTTGTGATTCGGAGAAAAAGGCAATGAATTGCTAGTAATTATTCGTAACTGACTTTAGAGACCAAACAGTTAATTTGTACTTACTGGAAACGTCTAGAAAATCACGTTAAGTGCCGCAGTAATTTATTCGTCTTTCAGTCCGTGTTGTCCACTGGAACAGCGGTATTGACACTCCTCACAGTAAATGGCGTAAAGCGCTTTATTCGGCTTTTGATCCCCATTATCCATTTAAACAACGATAATGACACTCAAGCATTTCAACAAATGGAAAAGTTGCCCTGGTATTTAAAAACGTACTTACTTATAAAATTACGTGAATTCATTTCTGATCTGAAACGGTATCTTTCCGGTTCGTTACACCAGAAAAGCAATAAAGTAAATTTTTATTCTGATAGTACTGTCGCAATAGCAATCGCATACTAGATAGTCCCACTTAAAAAATGAAGCATCAATCCTGGAATATCGCCCAGTAAAACTAAAAATAGACACAAAATACGATTTACAATATTTCATTTACAAGTCGACATTACACATAGAGTACTGTTTATTCGAACGAGCATTATTGCGCGTACCCTCTTATTTTGTGAAGACAGTCTGCGGTGTGCTCTGGGACTGTATATGTGTGAGTTGATGCATATGTACATATATAAGTGTTTATTTGTATTGTGTATGTATATATGTGTGAAAACGTTTATGTGTGTGTGTTACACTGCTTGCGAGCGTCATAACAATGTGAAATACGTCAAGGTATATTTTGTAGAACGGATTGAAATTAAATTACTTTCAAGGACGATGTCATTGCTTATTCTGTTTATGAATTGTTTATCTAAGTCTCATATATTTTTTTTATTAATTATATTTGAAAGCTCTGCTCTTTGCCGCCCTTATGGACAGCTAGCCGGTTATTTTTTTCAAACAAAATCCACGGGCTTTATTTACATGTAAATATTATACTGGAAAACGGTCCTAATCTATACAGTTTTTTTTTGTTTATAGTCTCACGCCTGTATCCCCGAAGGGGTAGGCAGAGATGTAAATATTACACCCACATTTCGCCATGATTTCTTTTTATTATATAGTTGCAACTTTACATAATACTTTTTTATTTCTCTGTTCGACAAAACCTAACATCCTTGTAAAAGTATCTGTAAACCCTGAAGAAACACAGTGTAGTAGATTTTACAATCGATCGAAACATAAAATCCAATGATATGGATAGATCCAATGGCGAACTCAGATGTTACACTTGAAACATAAGGGAATAGTAGCGACACGTAATGTATCAGTAGGTATGTTATATATTGTCTACTAGATGTACTTGGTATTTTATTGTAAGACTAGACATCGCCCGCACCTTGTCTCACATAGGAATCGGTTCTCGCGACGTGATATATCTTGATAAAAAGCCTATGTCACTTGCCAGCCAGGAGACTAACTCCACACTCAAAAATCTTACGATGACGTTGCTATGTGAAAGAAGGACCAGCAAACCTTTTATATTACAGTAATCATCTTGGCATTGGTCTGGTGCAAGCAGCAAGGGTTACTTTTCTAGTAACACATCATTGCCAAAAGTAAGGAGTACAATGTGAGCTCTACCTTTAATTCTGGCGGAAATAGCTACTGACGCAGTAATGATGAGCTACGGATGTCATCCGCTTTTTATTTAAATTTTAATCTCAAATGAACCAACCATTCATACAGAAATCAACATGTCTCAGCTACTAGAAAAATACATTTATACATAGATAGAAATAAACCTTATGAATATATAAAAATGAATGGAGATTCAATATACAAGGTTATTAAAGTTCTATAATGAAAGCCATTCAACAAAACTGACGTCAATTTCTTTCAAGACTTTTCATAAAAAAACTAAGTTTTCAATGTTACTGAAGCCGAGATTTTCTGATGCGCAAACGAACAAGTACGGCCGATGTTTTAATTAAATATTTCCAGACGCTTAGCGTTTTGCGATGACATAATTTATTAAACTGTTTGGTTACTTTAACAGAAAGAAATTAATTATACTTCAATACTAAATTGTTAACTAATGAACGATTCATTTTCATTAAATTTGCTTCACATTCTGTAATGAATCCGCCACTGTAGCTGGTTAAAGTATACTATATAGAAACCATTTATATAATTACTATTTGATTATAAGTCATATACCTAGTTATTAGCTTTATTTGTAAAGTCTTAGTGGTATTATGTAATCTTTGTGGACTTTTCACATTTATTACCATCCTTGGTTAATGTCGGTTGATCAACTGTGTCAGTAATATATTCAAGGACACCGATTTGCCTACATTATGTCTATCAAAGATCTTCATAACAGCCGGGACTCGGGACGCGGCGACGACTTAACTTGCTCTCCGAGGCATGGGACAAGCGGTAGTTAAGAATGAAACACGCACATGACTGCAAATGGTCGTGCGAGTCGCGTTCGTATGGGTTTAATCTCGTTAGCCTTTCCTGTTTGTATGGCATCCTGTTGGCATCTCCACTATGCTATCTCTGCCTTTTGGGAAGATGCTTTAAAATATTCCGATAAACTCAAGACTACGCTACCACACTAATAAGTACAGCATTTTAAAAAGTAAAGCACTTATCATCTCTCATCGCCAACATCCTGTCCCATACACACGTGACGGTTAAAGTTAGCTTTTTAGCGCATGATTTAGTCACCAAGATTTATACGAGGTCCATCCGACCCCGCTCGTCAGCCTCACCGATTATGTTTATTTAATCGACTCTTACACATCCTGTCCCTGTACCAATATTGACAGTCACGCACCCTGTATACAAGGATTTCTATTTACGTTATCGATGTATAGTCAATGAAAATATATTTATTTTCGGGCCAGGGCAGGTGTCCAGGTGATAGGGATTCTTGTGGCTTATGATTAAAGGGTGGAGTATACTTTTCGGCCCATAGCCATAGCCTCTTGTAATCGCAGGGTCTTCACTAAAGAAC
Source organism: Euclidia mi (assembly GCA_944739405.2). Taxonomy (NCBI): domain Eukaryota; kingdom Metazoa; phylum Arthropoda; class Insecta; order Lepidoptera; family Erebidae; genus Euclidia; species Euclidia mi. The sequence continues at coordinate 53,296,915 of OX123196.2, read as the reverse complement.
TCCGTGTGGCGTTGAAAACCTTTTCGGCTTTTAAGGTGATATGGCAACATGTGGTTTTCATGCAAAGGGTGACGACGGTCCGACTCCTGCTTCTGCTTTTCTAATGAACATACTACATCTCGTCGAATGTCCGCTGGTGATATGCCTGCTGGCGGGTAGACCATATTAAGTTGTGTGGGCTTTAGAAAACCGGTAATAGTGCGACACGTGTCACTTAGCGCCACGCTATCGTTAGCGATCGGCATGAGCAAACCTATGCCAAACTGGACACGAGTATTCCCCAGCAGAAAAAAATAACGCCAGTTGTGCGGAGAACGTCAGTGGTGGCTCCCCATGATGTGAACGTCAGACGGCGGAGCATATGGTTTCAAGTCGCCACTTTCAAACTTGAATTTTGGCAATGGGCTTTAAAAGTGAGTGAGCAGTACAATGTTACCCCAAGATATTTAGGATATGGACAATGTCTAATGCTCACTCCTTGCCACTGCACTGGGTATTAAGGACCCGGTTAGCGCAATGGTTTTGCAAGTGAAACACACAGGACTGCGTTTTCAATGGATTAGGTCTTAGGCCATTCTAATCGTAGTACTGTGCCAGTTGATCAAGGGCCGCGACAAGGTTTCTTTCAGCCGCTTCAAATGTTTGAGTTTGAGTCGTAAGCTCCAAGTCATCAGCGTATAGAAAATGTTTAGAGGCATTGCTGATAGGTTGGTCACTTAAAAACATGTTTATGAGCTACATAGTTACCGTAAAACAGACTTTGGTTTGTCTTTTCTTTTGGTTTAATATTAGATGAACGTGTGTGAACTATCTAAGACTAGTAAATAAAACAATAATTATGTATATCTTGCAGCTACGTTTTCTTAAAAACACTTTGCAGCTCATAATCATAACTTTGAAAACCTAGTTAGGCCCTTAAAATTATTTTACGTTTATGATATGTGTGTGTAGTTGGTATTACCTGGAATGGCTGTAGGGAATGTCAAATTAGCATTTAAAATAGTTCTTCTTAATATGATATCCGTCTGTCACATATAACACCAAGCTTAAAATATTACTGCTACTCGGGTTCACAGTTGGAGATTATAGATATATATATTTTTCCTAAAACTTCACTCGACTTTAAGTTTACTTTGCGCAGGAATTTGAACATTGAAAATATTGATGCATATATACACAGATATCGTCACGCCTTTTATCCCCGAAGGGGTAGGCAGAGGTGTATTTCTACACCCACTTTTCGCCAGATATACTTTAGTCCCACGTAATAAGGGGCGAGCCTATTGCCGTACCGGGCACATTTCCAGACTCCGTGCTGCTACTGAGAATTTCGTAACAATATTGATGATGAATATTAAAATATTTTAATAGTATTTTACAAAAATCTGCGAAGCATTTCAGTCTCAACAGGTTTTATTGTGAGAAAAAAATACGAAGTACTCCGCGCATTATTTACAGCAAAGCAATTTTACATTCAGTATCGAAATAATTTAATTTTTATAGTATCTTATTGTAAGTAAAGTTTAGGTCTTTCTCTTTGTAAAGTCCGTGTGGTGACGGATTACGAATACGGAATGTCACCACCCCATATCATCCCATGGGTGTCGTAAGAGCCGACAGAGGAAGCATATTATACAGAGAACAGCACTGTAAGAGAAGGAAAACTTGATACAAACCCTATACCAACCCGTTTGGCCAGCGTGGTATAGTAGGGCCAATTCCTCCTTTCATAGGAGAGGCCTAGTCCAGCAGTGGACTGTTAAAGGTTGATGATGATGATGATGATTTGTACTTCGTCCAATTCGTCCCGTTACAGCCCAGTATCTAAAATATCAAAGAACTGAATCAAAGTAGTACCTGCCGCTATGCTCGTAAGTCTCAAAGTACCGCTCCGATATTTAAGGAAACATTTTTTAACTAAGTTTCTACTTTGCAAAGAAGGGAAAAATAATATTGCAGCTACGACGTACCCCAACAGCATGTCATAACCACAATGACGTAATTGGCTCAGTGATGGCTCCCGCCAGATGGCATTAAGGAAACAAAATTATTTTTTACCAGACTTTATTGTGTAGAACTGGTTTTACCTTTAAGTTACTACAAAAAATATTCCTATTTTCTATTAGTTACAACTTGTTTTGTTTTGAAAGTAATAGGAGGTAAACGAGCAGACGGATCGCCTGATGGTAAGTGATTACCGCCGATCATGGACATCCGTAAGTGCGTTGCTTACCTATGGTATAGGGATAACAATAGGAATACGAGGAGGAGGAGCGGGATAAGACAGAGTTGAGTACCGCATACTCTCACTCACCGAATGAACCACAAGATTACATAATTATAGATACTGTTTCGTTGTTTGGTCCGGTGGTAATCTTGAAACGACCCTGACTGCTAAGCTGCCGAACTTAGCATTCAGGGTCGGTTCAAGCTTCGATTCCCACGATGGTTTATTTCATGTCTGAGTGTAATTATTTATCTATAATATGCGTATACTTAAGAACGTATAAGTTTGTTTATCAGTCTAAACCAGATGGTTTACTCTAGTACAGGTTCCGCTTAGTGTGGGATGAAGATGGCCGTGTGTTAGCTGTCCCAGGATATATCAGGTATATTATTATTAACTTTGTTAGTATATGCGCCAGATTGTGGTAGAGCAGACGTCTCAGAAAATAATGGCGTTAAATAGCACTACTCTTACTCTTGTATTTTGTGAGATGGTCGTCATTTCTCAGCCGCGCCAGTTTAAAATAATTTAATCATCATCTCAGCCGAAAGACGTCCCACCATAGGTTTCTCACAAGGCTCTCGACACATATCGATTTTATTCGTGTAGGTATAAATAAAAATCAATTTTCTTCTAGTTACAAACATATTTAATAACTATTAGGGGAAGTCAGCTCAAAGCGGCCACAGGAGGCAAAGCGGCCACGCTTTATTTTTCACTTATTTGTAATTATAGCGTGGCGTTGTCGTTCAGTCCGCATTACCAATCTCCCGCCCTACACTGATCAGCCATTCTGTAGCGTAAGGATCAAGCGCGTGGTTGCAGTGACGAAATATAATATTTTGGGTGTTTTGTTAAAAAAATACAAGATAAGTTCTATCTGCTTTGGTCAACGTTTGTTATATTTCAATGAGTTTATTATATGTTTACTGTTGTTTATCTATTTAGCTATGTTTGTGTTCTGTTCTCTTTGAAGGATAATAAATAATGTGATAATAGTTAGTTATTGAAACAAAATGGCCGAAAAAGGCAAAGCGGCTCGGGTAAAGCGGCCAACTGACCGCTTTGCCCTAAGATAAATCTAAAATAAAAATTAAAATATCTAAAATAATTTGTTTAGGTGGTTAACAACTAGAAAAACTACCAAGGCGTCATGGGAAGAAAATGTGTGGGCTCGGGCAATGAAAGAGGTAAATGAAAAACGCGGCTCGATTAAATGTATCGCAATCAAATACCTACGTACGGTATCCCTAGAACAAATCTCTCTCTTTACAACAATATTTACTTTACACCAGGAAGAGAGTACTTGTTTCGTATGGACAAGCTCTTTTTTGGCCTCAAGAAGGAAGATTTCCTGCAGCTCGTGTTTCGATATGCCGATGCAAATAACTTTCCATTCTCAGGACTGATTGTGATTAAAAGATGTTATAAGAAAGCACAAAAAGCTGATTATTTTATAATATATATATATATATATATATTTGGTGGTATTTTTATTTAGTCATTTACGATACTTTTCTAATACTTTCATGTGTACTTTGGGGTGGCCACATTGCCCTTACCCCCATGGCCGCTTTGGGCAACCACTCGGGCAAAGCGGTTTTTGGACAAGTTTTCGTAATTCACATATCACATAGTCATTTTTAAATTTTCACGAATTTGAGTTTCACAACATAAAACTTTAATAAATTTTCTAGCAATTAGTATTAAATTCTCTTCAAAAGTCTATCGTTTGATAGGTTTTTTTAAACTTAAAGTTAAGGTGGCCGCTTTGAGCTGACCTCCCCTAATCATTACAAGACCGTTTTAGAGCGTAACAAAAAGGCATTAGAACGATGCCTGCTTTTCGTTCTCGTTTTAACAATATTTTTCTTCTATTAATACAGATCAATCACAAACGCCTAGCTCTCTAATTTATTAATAGGTACTAAGGTAACAACGCAAATACATTCAACTGTCATTTTAAAGTACCTAATTATTACACGCTCCTCAAATATTATTTAGAAAAACCTTCAGTAACGGTTATTACTAAACGTGAATATCTGGTTAACATCGAGAGAAGCAGTTGAATGCGGGCGGTTCAAGATAACGGTCTGGGTTGAGAACCTTGGTGGAGGCCTATGTCTAACAGTGGACGTCTTTAGACTGACATGATGATAAACGCTAATTATTATTATCAATTTTAAAAATCGTTTCGAGCCGGTCTAAATCATCCAACATTATAAACGGCTTTCTGACTGGTTCAGTACTAGGATCTACCCAGGATAGGCCATCGTGCCTGGCGGACCGCGACAGTTTACAAACTATTATTTATAGTCCTCGCATGTGAACTTCAAAAAACTTCAATGAACGTGATTCAAGATCATCAACCGTTACCTACTTAGGGGTTCCAGAGCTGGCTGCTAGATGTCACCAGTGTTCGTGTCTTTGTCATTGAAGGGCAGATGACATAAGTAGTATCAAGCTATCGCTAGGTCCTACATTACGATACCTCTTTACTTACTCTGATAATATTCCCAAATGTGACTCTAATAAATAATATTAGAATGCTGCATTCATTATTCTGATTTTGACATGATTTTAGAAAGCTATTCCTCTTTGAAGGCCACAATATACAAAGCTATTTAGAAAAACGCTAATAATGCAATAACGCTCCAGGCTTATTCATCCACGAACTTTTAAACGTAAAAAAATTACCGTTTTCTTCGTGTTTTTCTGTCATACCGCCTTTCATACTAACGAGGAACTTTTTTAGGCCGTCGAAGACTTTCCCACATCCGGGCATTTCTTTATCTTTATGGTAGAAAGTCTCAAAATACTTATTAGTAGCGTTAGCCGACGGTTCCAGTCGTAATTTGTTATATCACGGCCGTAAATTGTAACGTTCTTTTAATGCTGCAATGAAATGTGTTCAAGAGATTATATTGTAAGCGATTTGATAAATTGTAGGGATTGTTATTGTACTTTCTGTAAATACTTATCACGAAGAAGCTGAAATTAGGCATGTAAGGTCACTCAGAAAGTATTGCTAGAAAAAGATTTTATGTATGTCAGACTGCCCAGGTGTAATTTATGTAAAAATATGATTACTTATAAGTAAAAATAGGTACGTTCTAAATTCAAAACTTCCTTCCACATATTTTGCGAGCTAATTAAAATTACTGTGTCTCATTGAAAAATAGCGTGTTTACGACATCGTTACAGGTGATGAATCCTGGATTTTTCAATACGATCCAGAAACAAAGCGCCAGGCGACGGTTTGGGTGTTTCAAAACGAATCAACGTCTACCAAAGTAAAGCGACCTAGAAGCGGGGGGAAAATTTAGATCGCGAGCTTTTTCAATTTGACTGGCTACTTGGTGTCAATTCTTTTACGAAACCAAAGAAGCATTAACGCCGAATGGTGTACTATCAAATGCTTGGCAGAAGTTTTCTCTGCTGTGAGTAACAAGCGATCAAACACAGGGCTCCGCGGGCTACTGCTCCACCACGATAATGCGCCCGCCCACTCCGCAATCAAAACGAGGGACTTCGTAGAAATCACACCGGTCAAACTCCTGGGTTGCCAAAGGGATACAATTTTCGTCACCGGATGATACGCTCTCAGCGTTCGAGCAGGCTGTAAACGAGGTGTCAAAGAGCTGGAAAAAGTGTTTTGAAAACTGGTTCAGACGGCTTTATAGAAAGGCCGGTGGAGAGTACTTTGAAAAGATGTAATAAAAATAAATTTACTTATAGAACATTTTTTTAGTGTCGCGAAACTTTCTGAGTGTCCCACGTATATTCCTTGGGATTTACCAAAATTTCCACGGGATCCTTTAGTCTAAGATAAAGACAGAAACAAAATCTGCGTAATAAATAAAAATCTTAGAAATATCTTATGTTATCTTCTTCTTAGGCGTTACACTCTTGGTAGAGTAGTCGTGGTCGTCACATCTACAGCTGTGGCCTGCTTTACAATTCGACGCCACTCGTCACGTTTTTCCGCTCTTCTTGTGCATTCGTGTAGTGAGCGGTTGGCAGCGATCTTAATTTGGTCTGTCCACCTCATTGGTGACCTGCCGCATGGTCTGGTGCCATCTACTTTACCCTGAACTACTAGGCGTTCTATAGACTGATCTCCGCGTCGAGATACATGTCCGAAAAAAGTGAGTATACGTATATCTTATGTTATGCCTCCGAACAAAAACATATTTATTGCAAAGTTATTCATACATCAAAAGTCATGTAGGTAGTAATTTTTGCGTCAAAGAGTAACAAACTTCAAACCCACAATCATCAAATAGATTTAAGATCTAGAAACACTACCTATTACAAGCATAATGTTAGTATCAAACGTAAGTGAACACATTCTTAAGACACATTCCCACGTCGCAGTAACAACCCTTTCTTGTGAACGATATCCATCAGAGCGTCGCACGTCCCACCTACTAACGATAACATTGTACCAGACTTTTATTAACTTGCTCACATTTTCATAGCTACTCTTTGCATGCTTTTTTATATCATGTATTTGCGGAGTCTTTTTCGAAAAAAAGCAGCTATAGCCCAGTGAAGAAACCGACAGACTGCTACGCAAAGGGTCCGGGTTCGAATCCACGGCGCGCACCTATAACTTTTCGAAGTTATGTGCGTATTAAATTGATACGTATTTACGTGAGAATTAATTATCACTTGCTAAACGGTGAAGGAAAACATCGTGAGGATACCTGCATGTCTGAGAGTTCTCCATAATGTTCTCAAAAGGCATGTGAAGTCTGCCAACCCGCCCTTGGCCAGCGTGGTGCACTATGGCCTTACCCTTCTCATAATGGGAAGAGGCCCGTGCCCAGCAGTGGGACAGTATAAACGGCTGATGATGATTGCGGAGTATTTAGCGGTTTAATGTGCAGTAAAAATATGTATTTGAGTTTTCTTTGAATACGTAGAAACAACACCGATAGCCTAGTGTAGAGTCTAACACACTGCTACGTAGAAAGTACCGAGTTCAAACCACCGTTGACTATTTGGGGTCAGGAGCTTATTAAATTATATATATATTTTTTTTTAAATTGCTTTCATGTTCTCCACGGACTCGGGGTCCATGTCTTTGTTATAGTTCTTTAATTTTATTTGATCTGTTCACTTTACGTTTCATTGCGCCTGTTTAAAGTGACTGCCAAATGCCAGGCAGCATCGCTTCGAGATGTTTTTGATTGAATATGGCTGAAGGCCATGCCAACCGTGATTTGGTTGACTGAATTTACAAAAATAGGCTGATGGCCTGTTGGTTTTGGTTTTGGTTTGAAGGCCTGAAGAGATTGGCTGAAGGCTATTCTCTTCAGGCCCTCAGGAGGTCGTGCCAAATTTGGTGTCGTCTTCAGGTTAAGGGAGATTTAACTATTTGGCTGGCCGGGATGTTGGTTGGCCAGCCGATCCATTGTTGGGTCATCTCTGTGGTGGATTGCCATTTTTAAGTTGTACTCATGGATGGTTTTGATGGTGCTTGCGATAGCCCTCCTTATTAGGTTCCCTACCGCGTCATCACTGTCATCAGTATGATAGATGAAGTGTTTTTTGTGACGCGAGATCGCAACCACTGCATGGGGTACACTATTATGTAGTTGTAGCCTTCTCGATGTTGTTTTAATTAGGATGACCGTTTCATAATCAAGTCCTTGTGCCTCGTGGATGATTAGTATATTGGATCCCTCTTCGCTTCCATACCCTTGGTCTTGTAAGGCATACTTCTCTGCCTGGGTGTAGGTTAGGTAAAGGGTGTTGTTAAGGTTTTTGGGGATCTCGACTCCTTTGTATTGACTTAAGTGTATGGACTTGATCACTTTGCTGGATGAGTATATGCCGTCGTAGATTTCATTTAGGGCAAACGCTACATCCATAGGGCATCTGTGTGTGCACAACAGTTCTTGGGAGATGTTGGTTAGGTGATTTGGGCGAAGATAGTGGAGCCTGAACAGGTTATCTCTGTCGATGTAGAGGAGTTGGTTGACATCTCCTATGAGTAGAAGTTCTTTGGCATCCACAATACGCATTATCATCACGATGGCGCCGAAGTGGTTCATGAGTGCTTCGTCGACTAGTAGCCGGCTGCACTGGGCCTTTTCTCGATCTTTGATGCCATTCGCGAGGATTGATGCTATGGTGCGTATCTTTTTAGCCGCATCTGCTCCTGCCCGACGGGTGATTCTCTCGCTCAGGTCCTTCTTTGCCTCTGTTGTTGTGGTGGCTACGATGTCTTTTGTGGGATCGAAGTTGTTTATGATCCACGTTGTCTTACCGCACCCTGGTACTCCATTCATCCACGTTATTTTTAGTACTACCCAGTTCCCGATGGGATCGTTCTCTGATAGTGATGAGGCTCTTTCGAGTATTGTGTCCTCGAGCCATATCTCAGTGCCCTGGGTAGTGACTACGATGGGGTCATTGTCAGGGGTTTTGAAGGTTGTTTTGCCAGTTCGCTTTGTCTCCTCTGTGTCAAGGGGTATGATGCCGCTGGTGGCGCTGTAAGCCACCATGTGCCTGGTCATGGCTTTCCCCTTGATGACCTCCGAGGTGGTGTTATCGTAGATTGTGGCCTCTGCTTCCGCTAGCCTAACCTTAAGCAGCCCTTCTTGCTGGTGATTGAAAGCCTTAAGGATGTTGCTGCACTCAGTGGTTTTGGTTGTTTTGGTGGCTTTCAGAATGGCTATGTATTCTTGGAAGGCGTTGGCCATGTGATCTATTGGGGAGGTTGCTTTCTTGAGACAAGGCGCTTGGACTATGCCCATGTCAGATTTTGTTCTGTTGGTGGTTGTAGGAGGGATTGTTTTCGCTGTTGTTTTCTTTTTGAAAAATTCCTCAACTGCCGATGATATTACTGGCATCGTTGGTCTATGTAGCAGCCTCTTGCCAGTGAAATGGGGAACCCATTTTGTGGCTGCACTAATGGCGCTGAGGAGTGGTGAGAGTGTGGATGATTTTGATGGTGACGACGACATGGATGTAGTTGCTTTTTCCCTTATAAGTTTCTGCTGGAGTTTTTCGGAGCCTGTCTGTAGGGTGGATGTCTCGGGTGTTTGTGTTGTGAGCGAGGTTGGGGGTGAGGGTAGTTTCTTGGGTCTTAGGAAACTTAGATCTTGCCCTCTGCTCTCATATGCCACGACCTCGTGGTATTCAGAGGCTTTGACGCATCCGACGTAGTCTGGTACCTCGCCTCTGTCAAAATCCACTGACATTACGTCCACGCTGATGATTGTGGGGGTGATGATGGGGTCTTTGCCTTTGCTAGCTTCTGCTACTTTGAGGAGTAAAGAACATGCCTGGGTGAACTGGGACTCGGTCGCATTTCTGTCAAAGAGTAATAAAGTCTTATTACGCGTACGTACTAAACGACTCTTTAGCCCCGCTATGTCGAGTTCACTGAGCGCTTCGAACCTCTTGCGCTTCATGCTGGTTCTTGTGGTGCTTCCTTTAATTAACAGCGCTGCTCCTGGTGAGATCGTGACCCTTTTAGAACCGCCAGCGTTGCAGAAACTTATCCCGAAGCGTTCATAGTTAGTGTTCATGAACAGGACCACATTTCTTGTTCTTAAGCCAGGGGCGCCATGCTCACCCATCTCCAGAAGTTTTATGACTGTGGAGTGGTGTTCGCGCCGCTTGGCAGGTTGTGTGAGGTCTTGGCGGTTTTGTGTTGTTACACCGTCTTGAGTAGCTTCAGTGGGAATGGTGTTTGAGTCCCTGGTGTTGTGTCTTTTCGCTGCAATGTGAACAACTTTTTGTAGGTATTGTAGGAGTATTGGTCTGGATTTGTCGTTGTCTAATATTTTTGATATATTATCCTCTGTCAACTTGATGTTCAGCTGGGTTTCGAGGTCTATTCGGTATACCACAAAGCGGGGGCAGTCTAGTATGATGTGCCAGATGGACTCCGTGATGTTTTCGTCGCATTCGCAACCAGGGCTGGGTATTAATTTGAACCTGTGTAGGTATTCGCCTATTCCACCGTGACCTGTGTGGGCCTGCACATGGATTGGAGTCAGCTTGGTTGCGCGCACTACACGATACGTTGCACTAATGTTAGGGAGGAATTTTTTAGTGATTACTCCTGTGCTGGAGGCCTCATATCTATCCTGCCATTTTTTGATGGTTTCTTCCCGAATAGTTTTCTTTATGAAGGAGAGTGGGACTTTATCGTAGTCTGGAGCTGGCTTTGGTGTTAGTGCCGCTTGCTTTGCGAGTTCATCAGCACGCTCGTTGCCGCTTGTACCCACATGAGCTCTGAGCCAGAAAAGCCTGACCTTTCTTCCTTCTGCTTTAATCTTTTTAATTCCCTGTTTGATGGATCTTGTTAGAGATGTGGTATCTTTTGGGTTTCTCAATAGTTCTAGCGAAGATCTTGAGTCGCTAAGGATGTTTATAATTGGCTCACTACTGAGACTTGCCATTTCCACAGCCGTGGAGAGCAAACATTTCCGACTGGAAGACTGTGCAGAAGTGGTCCAGGTTAAATGTGGAGTAATGTGATTCTTGACCTCTTTCCCACCACGTTAGGGCAGCACCCGTCTTCCCTTCTATCTTGCTGCCGTCTGTGTATATTTGAGGGCCAGTGATGTGGTGGGACTCTATGGTTTCGGAATCCATGTTTTCCAAGAGCTCGAACTCCGTTGTTGTTAGTTTTGACGGATGAGGGTCTGAGTCTGGACTCAATCTTTGTTCGAGCTCTTTGCCAGGTGGTAAATAATCTTTCGATAAGCCTTTCTTAGCTAAATATAGGCTCGCTGCTTCTTGGATCCTAAGATCAATGGGTAGCAGTCCCGTTAGTGCCAGTGCAGATGTATGTGATACGGTCCTATAGGCTTTGCAGATCTTGATTGCGAAGCCTCTTTGGATGGAGTTTAGAATGTCTAGGACCGCGTTTAGCTCCGTGGATTGAGCCCAAACACTTGAAGCATATGTGATAATTGGCTCTATGACCGCTATGTAGATGGTTCTGATTATTTCTCCATTTAACCCCCACGTCACTTTTGCTGCGCACGCTAGTTGTTTGTATATGTTTGCTGCTTTGTTGCAGACAGCAGCCACGTGCGATGTGAATGTGAGGGTTTTGTTGATGATGAGGCCTAGGATCTTTATTTCGTCCACGATCGTGATTTTGTTGCCGGACATGTAGATATCTGGAAGGTCGAACTTAAGTTTTTTGGTAAGTACCATGGCGCTGGTCTTATGCGCTGCAGAGTTTAGTTTGTTTTGTGACCCCCATTTTACTACCGTTTGAAGGGTCCTGTTGGCCTTTTCCTCGATGACAGTGGATGATTCGTCTGAGAAAACCAGAACAACATCGTCAGCGAAAGCCTGACAAAATGTTCCGTCGCTGGTTATTTTGTGAAGTAAAGGATCGAGGATTATATTCCAGAAGGTTGGTCCACCGATGGAGCCTTGGACACAACCTTTGGTGGTGTGTTTCTCGAACTTCGCTCTGGCGTAGTTGACGATAATCTTGCGATCTTGTAGATAGGAGCCGACTAGGTTGTAGAGGTTTTTGGGACACTTTTTCTTTACCAGTTGGTGTTTTAGAGCCGGCCACCATGCGTTGTCAAAAGCTCCCTCTATGTCTAGTGAGATCATGAGTACTACCTTTTTAGTTTTGATTTTCTCGCGTATGTGGTCTACTAGGTTATATAGGGCACCCTCTGTTCCGCGTTGGGGCATGAAGCCATACTGGTTTTTGTTGAGAGTTGGAAAGATGTACCATTGTATTCTTCCTATCATCATTTCTTCGATTATTTTGCCGAAGATTGATAGGAGGCCAATGGGCCTGTAAGATTTGGGATGTGTGTAGTCTTCCTTTCCAGGCTTACGCAAGATGACCACATGTGCTATCTTCCATTGTACTGGGAAGTGTGCTAGCGATAAGCATTTGTTGGCTATCGCCCTGAACACCTGCTTGTCGCACTTTATGGTTTCGATGCATATGTCAGCTGTGAAGCCATCCGGCCCGGATGCTTTTTTGGGGTTTAGTGTCGAAAGCACCTGGTCAAGTTCTGACTGGGTGAAAGGTGGGTCATTTGCGTTTAGATGGTGGTTGCCTAGAGATATCTCGTCGACTTTCGCTCGGAGTTGAGTATGGTAGTGTGAGTCGGAATCTGTGGTTGTCGTCAGGGTAAAAAGTTTTTGCTAGAAACTCCGCAGATTTTGTTGGGCTTAATGTTTCGCCTGCCGTCTTGCGAAGAAGAGTGTCGTCTTGTCTCCTAGTTGTGTTTCTGAGAACCCTGTAGATGCCGTCCCACATGCTCTCTCTTTCTTGCGTGCTACAAAAGTCTTTGCAACTTTGAGTTTGTGCCTCTTCTGCTTTTTGGGTGTATTGTTGTTTAGCGCTCAGGTATTCGTCAATGACATGTTGCCGCCTGATGGGTGCCGCGTTGCGGATGCGTCTCTTCCTCCTGAGGACTTCTTGTCTGTAGCGTAAGGGATTTTGACCACCATGGTGGTACCGGATTTGACTTGGTTTCTCCTATTTTTGGAATTGTGGTGTCGCAGGTTTCCTTGACGATATTGATGTATGATGTTAGCGTGGACTCTAGTTCGTTAGGTGTTTTAATTCCTTTTATCGTATTTGTGTTAAGGTTGTGTTCTTTTAAAGAGGTCTGGAGGTGGTGTTTGAATTCTGACCATTTCGCCTTCTTGGTGTTGTACACTCGCGTGCTGGGGGGCTTTAGTGGTTTAAGCACTCCATCCAGCCGGAGTGTGAAGGTGATCGCATTGTGGTCTGACGTGATGAGATGTCTATCTACTCTCCATTCATCGATTCTACCCAGCAATGAGGCGCTACATGCTGTAACGTCAACTATACTGGTATAGAGTCGACCTCTTCTGTTGGTTTCAAACGTGGGTATGTTACCTGTGTTTAGGATGTGTAGGTCCATTTCGTCAAGGAAAGCGCTGTAAGTGGCTCCTCTCTGGTCTTCAGAGCTACTTCCCACCAGTGACTCCAAGCGTTTATATTGCCTGCCACTATATTATTTTGTGTTGACATTTTGTTTAAGGCCGCTTTTGTTCTTACAATGTTGTGCTCGATGTTTTGGTCTCCTTCGTAATATAGGGATAGTAGTCCAAGTTTTGTGGTACCTGCCTTAACCACGACCGCCGCCTCAGTTTCGGTGACCAACTGTGGATCGTGTATTACCTCCAGTAGGTCACCGAAGATGATGATTGCTGCTTTGTTTGGTTTTTCACGGCTAAGAGTGCACTGGATGAGTTTTGTGCCTGGATGTTGCTTGAGGGTGCCCTTGCTGCCTACGTAGGGTTCTTGCACTAGGGCTACTCCTATTCCTTTCTCTTTGGCCACTTGTAGCAGCTCTGCGGTCGCTAGCTTGGACCGTTGAAGATTTGCCTGGACTATTTTTATTCTGGTGTTGGTCTGGAAGTGTTGTGAGCTTAAGGGGACTGATTCAACCTTAGCAAAGGTATGAGATTTTGGAGCGTGCTATTGAGTCCCATTTTTGCCTCTCCACGCAGACACTGCTGAAGGCGTTGTGATCAGTGTCTGGTGGGTTTTGCCCAGGTGTTTTGGGCTCTTTGCGCAGTTTCTACAGGTGGGGGGCTTCCCTTCTAACCTCGAAGGGCATTTTTCCCATGTATGGTGGTCTCCACAGTGGCTACATCTGCCTTCCTTCTCTTGGCAAAGGGCCTTTGTGTGTCCAAAGCCCAGACACTTAGTGCACTGCACTAGAGAGGAGTGGTCAGCAACAGGTCTTCGTTGCAGGCCGATGTATAGTTTCCCTGCTTCCAACATATTTTTGTGGATGACGGGGGAAACCTCCAGTACCGGGTGACACTCAAGGTTGTTTCTGGCCCTCTTCCTGTATCTCACCCGTATGATGCGCTCCTTTGCCTCGACGCCATTTATAAGGTGTTTGTTTTGGGCAAGAATTTGCTCCACGATTTCTGCGTCTGTATGGTAGGCCATTAGGTCTCTCACTATGACTTGTGGGTTGTTTGTCTTTGCCGCTTCGGTGTGTAAGTTTTTGCTCTCCTTGAGCTGATTGGCAATAAGGTTGAGGTCCTCTTTGTTGTTGCAACATAGTATGATTTTTTGATTTTTTGCTTTTTTAATTCTATCCACCCGTGCACCCGTTTTTTTCGGATCTATCTCCTTGCGGAGGATAGAGATGATGTGATCACCATTTTTGGTCTTATCTTTTGAGGAGATGATAAGACTATGGTTCGGTCTTCTGATAGGTGGTGGTGGAAGCTTTTTTGCCGCAGCCTGCACATAGGTGGTAGTTGCGCTGGATTTGGATTTGGCCATCTCGGCCAGCGCCATTTCTGCTTCTATGCTCAGGTGGGACGTAGGGGGTGCTTCTTGCCTCTGCTCTCTGATGGTTTTGAGCTCAGAGGAGACCGCTTTGAGCCTCTCCGTGATGGGCTGGAGTTGCTCCCCGAGTTCTATTTTGGGTGGTTCGGGTGTATATTTGGTGTTTAATATTGACGCTTCCAGGTTTTTAAAATCTTTTTTCAGAGCTGTTAGCTCTTCGGTGATTTTTGGTGAGAGATCTTGGCACGGGGCTTGTGGATTTTTCGGGGTATTAGTTAGTTTTTCCACGTTTGTGCTAAGTGTGGCCGTTTTGTTGCCCACCTTGTCGAGGGCTTGACGAAGTTCGTCCAATTGTTTTTGGACGATTTTCACCTCGGTGGTGATGGACGACACTTTACTTTGTATGGGCTCGAGCTGTGATGGGCTGGTTTCCACGTTTGATGATGTCATTATCCCCTTCCCCAGTTCTTTTAATTGGGATTCTATGGCTTTGGTGTATTTTTCTATAAGTTTGATTTCACGATGTGGCTCGATGGTTTCGAACTCGAGCCATTTCCTCACATCGCGAATTTCCGCTAGAGCAGCTGATGTTTGCTCCTTAGTTTTTAGTAGCTCCTCTGTGAGTGTTGTTAATTGTTTGTTGTGCGCTCTTTCTAATCGCACAAGCTCGTGGGCATGGCGTGAGCGCTCCTTCTCAAGATTAAACTTGTGCCTTGATCTGGAGTCCGATAGTGAGAGGACCGTCTCGTATAGGGACTGAAGGCAGTCTAGTGCCACAGCTTTGCACTCTCGCTTCATGTTCCCTGCCGCTTCGATTGCCTCTTTGCCCTTTAGCAGCATGGTGTTCGCCGCTTTGTTGGCCACGTCCATCTCTATGCCTGTACCACGGCCTGCGGTGAAGAGGAGGCTTGGTCTTCCACTCCTTCTTATTGAGCTGTCGGAGCACATTGATTCCTGCGCCGACACGACGGACGCTTCGTCATCGTCTGAGTTGATGTGGCGCGGAGGAAGCTCCACTTGTTCCCATTGAAGGACTTTTTCTACCGCCTGTGCCGCTGGTGGTTGGAGCTCAGAGATTACCTCAGAGGTCTCGCTGGTTATAGAGCCGGCGGCACTTTGTTTACTGGTGGTAGACTTCGCTAGGACTTTCTCTCGGAGAGACCTTGAGTGTGGTTTTGCTGAGGCTGATGGTGCTGCCTGGGTCTCTGTATTTTGTTTGGAAGCTTTTGACTCTTTCGCGATGGATTTTGAAGTTTTGGACGACATTTTGAGTTGTTTGTTGGACTTTTTTAATTGGTGGTGTGTTGTCTCTCGTCTCGATGCTATCTGGTATGCAGATTGCGCCAGGTGGTGGGATGGCGCTGTGGCTGTGTAGTTATGATTGTGATTGATCCTTGGCTGGTTTTATGTTGATACCCTTGTGTGTGTTGGGCGTTGGAATATGTTAGCTCTCTCTGGTGTTAGTGCACACTGGTCTGATTCCAACAACCCAACCCAAAAACGGTGTTTGTAGGTCCCGTTGTTCTATCAGGGCTCTTAGTTTGTGGTCAATTATATTATATTAAGTATGGTGACCTGTGGCCTGTGCGTGGCAGTGTAGTTGTAGTTTAATTTAATAGGAAATTTAAAATAAAACACAAGAAGCAGAAGAAGCTGTCGTCATGACAAACGTTAGCTTATTTGGTCGAGGAATTACAGTACAGGATATATTTATGCTTCTTTGTAATTAAATAGCTCGTCTTCACTATTATAGCAAAGGTATCTAGTTAATTTTCGCTCTTACTTACATTCGAGTGGCCGAGTTTTGGGCCAAATCTATATAATGTGTTGCCATCGACACGATAACTAAGTATCTAGTTAATCTTCGCCCTGATAAAAATATTATGTTATTTAAAGGCGGATTGTTCAATTAAACGAACTATTAGATAAATTTCGACATAAATTCAAAAAAGCCAGTGTAAGTTATATGAACCGAGCCGTGCTATAGAAAATTATTCACTTTTAGAAAGCTTGACAAAAAGGTGGAAGCAAAATCGAAGACTGAACAAACGCCCCATACAAACACCTATTTCACTTACACTTCACATTAATTTAAGTGTTTATATCATTAACAAGGCGCATATATATAATATCTTCATAATATAATATAAAAATTGATACAAATTAGTAAATTTGCCAAGATTATTTTTTTCTTTTTCTACCTACATATTTTGCCTAATTAATTAAAAATTGAATAACACCTTTAATTTTTTTCCTTTAAATAATATTTTTCCTTTCTGTTGATATTCTACTGTCCTTCTAGCTACAGTATAATTAATTTTTATATATTTTTTTATTTATTATCTATAAACTTCTACTCATTACTGATTTATCTCTTCTCTGACATCTTGATTATTTTTCTGTCCATAAGTGTTTGGCATATCCTTGGCTATGAGCCATTCCACAATGAGCACTATGATGACCAGGAAGGTCACAGCGAAGGATCTAGAAAACAAGCTGAGAGTAACCTTGGTTGAATTAAAGAAGGGTCAGGAGGAGAATAATCACCTACTGAGGGAGCGTGCAGACTGTGAAGAGGACATCAGGATTGTCAACGATAGGGTTTCCAACCTGAAGGCTCAACTCGCAGAACTCCATATCGAGTATATGGACACACTGGCCCAGCGAGATAGGTTACAGGAAGAAATCCATTTATTGACCGCTTGCAATTATGCCCATTCATGGTCTATGAGTCGCATTAGGGAACTAGAATGCTGTTTAGAACAATCATTGACTAAAATTAAATCACTAGAACAAACTGTAGAGATATTAAACAGTAATAAAACTCAGAACCTTTACTCAGAGGTTGCAGATAATAGATTAGGCTTAGATTCAAAACAATTAAAAATAAACATGAATTGTCTGAAACGGCATTGAAAGTATAATAAATTAAATTAACATATTAGGAAACTCGTTCTTAGTCTAAAGCAATATAAGATAATAAGAAAAAAAAAACCAAAACGAAAAGTAAAACTTAAAAATCGCACCAAAAATGTTTACTAGGTACTTAGTTTCTTTTTAAAAAAAAGAGAACCGCCTTCAAAAAATCGACCCACTGAAAAGTACGAAATAATTTTTACATACGCTAATACATAGTATATAACTTATCCAAAATACTTAGTTTTTGAAGTCGGTGCCAAACCAAATCCCTCTAAAAGCCTATTGTTTGGCGTCATCCTTTCCAAACCAGCGCATTCAATCTACATAGTACTTACCTACAGCCCAAGATGAAGTATAATTATTTTATAATTAAGCATTTATTTCATACTTTTTATATGTTTTATATATAAGTTGCTTTTTAGAGTATATAGGAAGATTATTTTAAATTTTATTAATTCATCGTTGCCGTGTGGTTGACGGCATAGAACACACACACATAATACATACAAACATACTAAGAACCAATATATGTATACGGGTCAAACTGAGAACCTTCTTTTTTTAAAGTCGGTTAAAATACTAAAACTTTCTCCTAAGTGTAACAAGTACTTTTTTTCTGAAAACCGCATAAAAATCGGTTCAGCCAAACTCGAGTTAATCGTGGGCAAACTTACATATATACGGGTCAAACTCAGAACCTTCTTTTTTTGAAGTCGGTTAAGGGCTTAAAACCTTTTCCTAAGTGTAACAAATACTTTTCTGAAAACCGCATCAAAATCGGTTCAGCCAAACGCGAGATAATCGCGGACAAACATACATACATACATACATACAGGTCAAACTGAGAACCTCCTTTTTTTTTTGAAGTCGGTTAAAAAGTAAAATAACATCTCAGCAATATAAATGTTTACTTTCTGAGCGTTCAGATTTGTTAATGGAGTTAGACAATTACAATGCAGAGTTGATTAATGGCAAAATGTTATATGACCAACATACTAGGTGTCTAGAGTTACCATAGGCAGGTAGGAAATTGTTTTGAGTGCGCAGTGGAAGTTGTAATACATCTAACTGACCACGATAGAAAATAAATCCAGACACAATGCACTGCGTTGCACAGTGAATTACAACTAATAAATAAGGTTTACTTACCAAGAATCTCGTAGTGTTCCTGATGATGTTCTTAAGTGGACCTATAAGATTAACTCATAATTTTGGCCAAAATAACAAGAAAATCGTTATGAATACCACTACTCGAGGTCCAGATCAATTTATTTCAATTACAAAACCACGCGAGAGAGACCAAACGGCGTCAGTACAACCATTTTTCAGGAAAACGGAAGTTGACAGTTCAGTGTGACCATAGTCAAAATTTACAATAGACTAAACTAAACGCTACTTAATCGATATAATCGATTTGATTTATCATAAAAGCAATTCTATTGCATCCACCCGCCCCGGACTGGCCTACCGGTCCGCTAATCGGTTGGTAGACGTGACAACGTTGCAACCGCTCTCCTCAGAATCGAACCGTCCACCAAGACCTCAGCAAATCAGGGAACTCCATCAGCCCCAGTTACCAAACGAAGAATGCGTCCCCTGCGCCATCTGAGTGGCGGAAGGTTAGCCTCCTTGATCAACACGAGGTCACCAATCTTGGGTGGATCGGTCTTGTCGGTCCACTTAACGCGCTGGAGTATGTGCAAATATTCCAAATTCCAGCGTTTCCAAAAGCTCTGAGTAATCTGGCGTACCAATTCAAAACGCGAGAGACGACCAGGTCTCGTATCAATATAGGGGTACTCAGGCAAGGCGACAAGTGGGCGACCAATCAAAAAATGGCCCGGCGTAAGGGCCTCCAAATCATTCGGATCTGAGGAGATCGGGCACATTGGCCGAGAGTTCAAAACGGCCTCAATCTTACAAAACACAGTTGCGAGTTCCTCAAATGTAAGGACAGATTCACCGATTGTCCTGCGCAAGTGTGTTTTGGCCGATTTTACAGCGGCCTCAAAAATACCACCCCAGTGTGGACAATTTGGTGGGGATAACAACCAATTTATCCCACGTCGGGCAAGCTTATTGCCTATATCAGCCTTGTTGGTTTCAAAGAAATTAACAACGTCATTCAAATAATTACAAGTGCCCTTAAAGTTAGTGCCGCAATCAGAGCGGATCAAGGAAGGCAGCCCTCTGCGGGATACAAATCTGTCAAATGTGGCTACAAACGCCTCGGTCGTAAGCGAGGAGACCAGTTCCAAATGAACGGCCTTTGTGGAAAGACAGAAAAAAACGCACAAGTAGGCCTTAACAGTCTTGCTGTTTGTTGTGTCGACGTTTTCACCAAAAAGGACCAGCAAAGTCCGTGCCAACACCGTCAAACGTCCTGCTCTCAGTTACGCGATCTGCCGGTAAGTCTCCCATCAAGGGCTGCATGGTAGAAGCCTTGTGCTTATAGCAAGAGATGCAGCAAAAGACTACACTCCAGATAATTCTTCGGGCAGACAAAATCCAAAACTCGCATTGCAAAATGGCCAACAGCGCATTACAACCAGCATGCGAATTTTTAAGGTGACGGTCAGTTACCAACAAGCATACCAAATGACCGTCCTTGGGTAACAAAAGAGGGTGATGTGCCCCGTAAGGGAGGTTGGCATTCTTGAGACGCTCTCCAACGCGCAAGAGACCCGTATCGTCCAAAAAGGGGTTCAATTTAGATACAGCGCCCGATAATTTCAATTTCCCTGACTTGAGGATAGCAATCTCCTTCTCAAAGTGCGCCAATTGCACAGAACGAACCCAAAAGGTGAGGGACTCCTGTCGTTCCTGTGGTGAGAGAAACGGTGTCAGACGTTTCTGTTGTGGGTGTCTAAAATTAAAAACAAAACGCTTTATCCAAGCAGTAACAACTAACAACTTGTCGAGGGAGCTGTAACGATTCAACAAAAAATCGGGGTCGAAGGCGCATTCCACCTTCTCAACAGCGAGTGTTCGTAGACCCGGCAAATTGGAAGTATTTAGAACTGGCGTTCGAGGCCAATCAATTTCTGGTCGACTCAACCATTCCGGAACCCACCACAGCGAATGACCTATCAAACTAGGCGTCAAGCATCCGCGCGAGGCACAATCAGCGGGGTTGAGCTCACCTGGCACGTGTCTCCAAACAAGCTTGACTTCAGATTTTTGGATTTGGGAGACGCGATTAGTGACAAATACCTCCGAGGTGTGGACAGAAGCCTTCAACCAACAAAGAACAATTTGGCTGTCTGTCCAGGCGTAGGTCCCATTAATACAAATGCTTTTGCCCAAAGTACTTGACACGTGGTTCAATAAGCGTACAAGTAGGGCTGCTCCCGAGAGCTCCAATTTCGGAATGGTCAGAGATGTCCGAAGGGGTGCAACCTTGCTCTTCGCCATGATCAGGGAAATTCTCACCTGACCTGAGGCACTGACTGTGCGCAAGTACACCACGGCCGCGTGACCACGTTCCGAGGCATCACAAAACCCGTGAAGGGTGGCCTTGTACTTCCCGGGAGGAAGGATGGGACGAGGCAAGGAGATCTCGTTGACGGCAGGAAGTGAGGATACAAAAGAGGTCCATTCCTCAACAAGAGTGCCGTGTAGAGGTTCGTCCCAGGTCAATCCTGCTGTCCAAAGCTTCTGAAAGAAGCATTTTGCCCAAAATATGACTGGACAAATCCAACCGTTTGGATCAAAGGCTTTGGCGACAGTAGACAACACGAGACGTGTAGTCCAAGAACAAGGCAATTTCAAGTCTACGTTATACGTAAAGATGTCTTGGACTGGTCTGTACTGAACGCCGAGAACAGCCATCATGGCGGGGTTGTCAACAATCTAAAATATGTGGATCTTGCTGATGATCCTCTGGCAAGCCTTCCAAAAGCGCTGGTGAGTTGGAAATCCATTTACGCAACTCATAACCAGCGGAGGCCAAAATACCTATTCTTCGTCCCGCAGGAGGATCGCCTCGTCCGCTGTGGAGGCGCCGGAACAAATGTCATCGACGTAAATATCGTATTTCAAGATGGCGGAGGCTCGTGGTAAACGTAAGCCTTCGCGGTCTGCGAGCTCCCAAAGAGAACGTATTGCCAAGTAGGGGCTTGACCTTAACCCGTACGTATTGGTATTGAGCTCGTAGACGACCATGGGATCGCGAGGATTCTCTCTCCAAAGGATAAGCTGGAAACGACGGCCATCAGGGTGGAAAATCATCTGCCTAAACATAATTTTTATGTCGGCCACAAAGACAACCTGATGTCGTCGGAAGCTGGTGATGACGTCACAAAGGTCCTTGACCAACTTGGGACCAGAATGCAAGCACTGGTTCAAGGATACGCCCGTAGAAGTCTGCGCAGAACCATCAAACACTGTGCGCAGCTTGCCAGTCGATGGCTTCAATACCGCATGATGCAGGAGAAAGTAGTGCTCCACCGAACGCCAATCCAAATTTGACACGGACATGTGTCCCAATTGTTCATATTCTCTCATAAACTCAATGTACTTCTGTCTGAGCACCGGATCACGACCCATGCGACGCTCCATAGCCAACAATCTCCTTTAAGCTAAAGGTCGTGACTCACCAAGCGGAGGCCGAACAGGCAGAAAAGGTAGCTTCGTAATAAGCCGACCAGAACGGAGTCGACCAGTGTTGTTCTAGAAGAACAGCTCGCACTCCTCATGTTCTGGATTCAAACGGGCAGCTTCAGGGGGCTTCTCTACCTCCCAAAACCTCTGAACCACATCAGAGAGAGCGGAGCCTACAGCCAACCAATTATCAAGTTCGGGTGGAGAGGGGTCCCTAGGTACAGGTCCCATCAAAGCAAATCCAAATATGGTCGGGATGGCAGTCAAACCATTTGGCACCAAAACCCGTTTCCCACCAATCAAAATTCCACAGAGGACATCAGAGCCAATCAACAAGTCGATTTGTCCCGGTGTGTCAAATTTGGGATCTGCCAGTTCCAATCCCGATGTCAAATTCACCACAGCAGCAGGTAGCTGCTTCTGTGGGTGCATACCCAAAATATTCTTCAGCACAATAGCCGAGGTTTTAATCCTCGGGTGTGAAGATTCAACAGGGGCAAACAAAACCTTAACTTGCCCTTCAACATTAGAGGCTACGTCACCTATGCCCCGTATACAATTTGGGAAAGAGCCCATATTTAATTTAACCTGCCCTATTAAATAAGTGGAAACAATGAAACCTTGTGAACCTGTGTCCAATATAGCACGGACAACAACAGAGGTCCCCGTGGGTCCCCAGACCCTAACAGCAACCGTTGGTAGGATAACGGTCTCAATGGAGGAGGTTGGCGTTATAGGGCAGAGGTCAATGACCTATTGTTGCCTGGGCGGCGACCGTTGGCCAGGACCAGGCAAGTCAAAATGAGGGTGCGGCTTAAAGTCCTCAAAAGCGCGATGACTCGATCCGCGCGCCATCTGTGGGGGGTCATAATGACACACCAGCCCAAAACAAGGTGGGCGCGAGTCAAGGTGGGGACGCTCCGCCAAAGGAGGGGAATACCTGGGGAAGCAGTCATGGTGCTGGTGACGTTGAGCGGTCGCACATTCTGGTGCGCGAGAGAGAGGAGGCGTGCACACGCTACGGTTCTCCAAGCGGGGTGAGTGGCGATCAATTGAGCGAGGTGACTCTCGGCTACGCGCCGGTGAGCCTCGGCTGCCACCTTCAAAACACCCACCCGTGCGCGGCATCGGCTGGTTGGACAAGCGGCCTACCTCTCTGGCATTCATGCAGAGAATGTTCAAAAGCTGTCCTTCACAGTGAGGACAGGGGGAGAGTTTGGGCAGTCTCGCTGGTAGAGGGACCCCAAGCAAGAGAAGCAAAGGCGGCGGGCATTCGCGATGCGCCTACGAGAGGCGACATGAAGGTCCAAGAATGCCCTACAACTGGCCGTTCTGTGCCCCGTGACCTTGCAGTAAGAGCACTCCGCTGGGCTCTGCGTGACTGCAAAGCGAGGAGGGCGCCGGTCAACATGCTCCTTGACCTTGGGCGGCTGCGTCTTAGCCAGCGTGTCACCACCGGAGTTGTCCAAGACCCGGCACTCATCCTCGAGGAACCTCTCCAGGTCAGCAAAGGGGGGCGCTATCCCCACCAAAGCGCTGTTCAAAACGTGACCTCAGGTTGGCAGGCAGCTTCTTTAGTACAATGTGCACCAATAGATAGGACCATTGGTCCCCGGGTAGGTCAAGGCACTTAAGCGCGTTGATTGCCACCAAAAGCGGGTTCAAAAGTTGGGTGCGCAACCCAAAGACCCGGTTGAGCGTGGGCAAACTCAAAATCTGTTCGATATACGTGTCGGTGAGCCCACGCTTGTTATGGTACCTACGGGTAATTAGGTCCCGAGCCGTCTGGTACGCTTCGTCAGACACAGGCAGATGCTGATGCTCCCCATCCAGAACCGACATCAACAAGGCCAATTTTTGTGCCGGCCGAAGGTCAGCCCTGTCATCGACCAGGCTGTTAAACAAATTAACGAAGCCAGGTAGCTTCCTAGGCAGCCATCGAAATGGTCTAAAGTAGGGAGCCTACTCACCAGTCCCGGTGCTGTCCTACGAAGCTCCTGCTTCAAGCCTGTTTGCCCGTCCCTCTCGGCAACTAATTGTCTCGCACTATTGGAGACAGCATCGTACAGGTCTAAGACCTGGGCATAATCTTCGCTGCTTCGCTTCTACCTTATTTATCTGGTCAGCGGTGAATTCATTAACTGACACTTCGAGACAGCAAGCGCTGAAAGTGCGGAATTGCTGTTCCACACTTGCCAGGCGATCATCGATCCGCTGATACCTTTGTAGTAAGGCCTGCTGGCGATCAGGCCGGTTCACCAAGGCACTGGTTGAGGCAAACCAGCGCAAATCTGATGCAATAGCACCAGCAGCCGCACGGAAGTCCTTGATAGCTGACATAATCAAATTTCAAAAGAGCCCGGACAAGCGTTAAATAATATTAACAATCAAAACTTAATATTTGTTAATTCCTTGAAACCAACAAAGTATTAGCCTGTTTACTGCTGGTACAAGCAAGTGACAGGTATTTACTGCCCAACAAAATTAATAACAAGCTCAAAATTTGCTTGTTTCAATATATTGACATGGGGACAAAGTTATCAAAAGGTTTATAACTTACAGCAAATAAAGTTGAACATTAAATCAATTAGTAAACTATTTGCAACAGACAGACTAACTGTGTTATATATTACAACTGTAGACACCAGGTTGTGTTACCTAACAATATTATCAATATATTATAACAAGGCTTATCAATGTTTATCAAAAGTTTGGTTGTTATAATGTTTCAAACCCAATATATGCAATTAACCATTAACTTCATTAATTGATACATGTAACTGTTATGTATCCAATCAAAGCGACTTATCAATACTAACAACAACAAATCTATGCTAGATTTCAACAATTTAAATCAAACAATTACTGATTGAGGTTATGTATGACAATGTGTTTCAATTAAATAGGTGAGCTAATACAAATAAATTCATGTATTAAAGGCAAAAAATGACCTGACAAACACAACAATACTGTCTATAAGATGATAAAATACAAGATTACAATATTAATCTGAATTTAGATACAATCAACAGCGGCTAAATTTCAACTACAGCTCTGCACCAAAGATTATGTCTAGAGTTACCGTAGGCAGGTAGGAAATTGTTTTGAGTGCGCAGTGGAAGTTGTAATACATCTACCTGACCACGATAGACAATAGATCCAGCCACAATGCACTGCATTGCACAGTGAATTACAACTAATAAATAAGGTTTACTTACCAAGGATCTCGTGGTGTTCCTGATGATGTTCTTGAGTGGACCTATAACATTAACTCATAATTTTGGCCAAAATAACAAGAAAATCGTTATGAATACCACTACTCGAGGTCCAGATCGGCGTCCTTCTTCAGACCACGATGCACTTTGGTGGATTAACCAGAGTTATGTAAAATCAGTTCACTACCGGTCATCAACCGCGTCGCGTGTACTCATTATCATTATATAATTTATATTTTCTATCAATTGTACTTAGCATTAGAAATTTAGCAATAATAAACTTATTCATTAGTCTATCTCCTCGTATCATTTAATATCATCATATCAATTCAATAGATGTTAGGTACTCTACATCTCGTGGTCCTTCAAGCCGGATAGAATCGGAGAGTCAGCAAAAAACAGACACCATAAGTAAACAAGCGAATAAACCTACTCGAAACAAATTTAATTTTACAAGTATGGCGATTACATTTCTACTATTCTTTATGACACTAATATCATCGTCTCAGTGCTCATACAATTACATAACCTTCCCTAAAAATCAATCACTATACTTCGATAATATCAGTAATATGCATTTGATTCGAGAAGACTGGAATTTAGTGGTTTATTTCGACATTAATCCATACTGGGACGGTCTGAAAGCTTTATCAAAGAATATCGAGTATTTAGACCGACACTGTACAAATATAAACACGGTGTCACATTGCGAGGGAATCCTCACTCAACTACGTCAAGGCTACCAAGAAATTCAACACTACAATCGTGTATTATTGAATCAGCAGATTGACGCTCGTGCGCGTTACAAGCGCGGTATCATAAATGGTGTCGGATATCTAGCCAACACATTGTTTGGAGTGTTAGATGACCGCTTCGCAAAAAAGTATGAACAAGACATTATTACAATTAAAAACAATCAAAATCAAATGGCTATGCTTTGGAAAAACCAAACATCAATTGTTGAAGCAGAATTCAATTTATTGAAGAGAACAGAGTCGGTTATGGATAAGCAACATAAAGCAATAAATCAGAAGTTACTTGGTTTACATAACTCTATAAGTACCTTAAAATCTGCGATACAAAATGGCACCATCATCACTGACTTCACTTTGTCAGCATTAATTGCTAACAATCTATTATCGCAACTAAAGACCCTTCAAGATGAGTTATTAGAAACTCTAACTGATATATATCACGGGGAATTTAACTTGCACATGATATTACCGCAGCAACTAAAGCGCGAGATAGATATGATTTCGAGTCATATTGCAAAGGATCTTTCTTCACCAGTGGATGGGATGCAGTTCACAGAGATCTATCATTTGCTCAAAGTACGCGCCAAGATGTCAGAACATTATTTCATCTTTGAAATAAAAATACCGCTGATCACCAGAGATGTCTATGAGGGTCACAAAATCATTCCTATACCGCATAGAGTCGATCATCAAATGTTCGAAATCATTGCCGTTTCGGAATATATAGCAATTAATCTTAAAAATGATGCCCTACTATCACTGACAGAGAATGATATCAAGTCGTGCTCACAGCAAAGTCCAGGAACTATTTTATGTAACTCGCAGAAGCCTATATATAACATCAGAAACGATGAAAGCTACTGCTTGATTTCGCAAGAGTCTGGAACTTGTAAAACAATTGCTACCTCGTGTATAAATAAATTCATAGAAACAAACAAAATGAATCACTATTTATACTCGTGCTGTGAATTATGCCGACTACGTCTATTGTGTCCCGATCAAGTTACCGTATTACAATTGTCACATGCAGGCCTGTTTAACATAGGTCAAGAATGCGTTATCAAGACAGATAACTTTAGTATTTACGGACACCAAGAAGGTTCCAACAAAATGATAGTGTTGCCGGAAATTCCAACATTTGAGATGGCACCTATCAACAATATAGTTAACTTGACGCCAACACCATATCAATCCTTTATCAACATCAGTGACATGAAATTACAACGGCAAGAGCTGTGGAATATCAGGAACAAATTGGATGTAATCAAGCAGAGTACTCCAATAACAGAGGACGTGAGGTTCCACGATATTCATCACTACGTTGCGATCTACAGTATTCTCTGCATCGTGATAATACTTGGAGCAGCAGTAACGTGGCGACGACTGCGTCGCCTCTTCAGATGTACGCGGCGGTCGAGGGACACTCCCGCCGCATCGAGGGCGGAGGAACCTGCGGTGTTGCAGCTTGCAACTAGTGCCATCAGTGTCAGTGTACCTATCCAGTGCAACAATGAGTGTTCGTGTGCCAAGTGTTCCAAAAGTGTACAGTGCTCACGTATTGACTTAACCTATGATAACCGTGAAGAAATTACTACCACTAATAACTTTAAAAAGGATTCGGCTACCTCACCAATATATAGATCAGTGTTTCACATGGACAATCAGGGACAATAAGTTCATTTTAGTATTAGCATAATTTTTTTCTAAATCGTCATCATTCTTTGTTTCATTATGTAAACATTACTATCATCCTCACTCATCTCCCATCTGGCCCGGGAACATGTACGGTGCAGCCGTACATTGCGAAATTACATTATTATCATGTCAGTATTTTCGCCATTACGCATTCATATTGCAATTCATTTATGTAAAATCAGTTCACTACCGGTCATCAACCGCGTCGCGTGTACTCATAATCATTATATAATTTATCATTTTCTATCAATTGTACTTAGCATTAGAAATGTAGCAATAATAAACTTATTCATTAGTCTATCTCCTCGTATCATTTAATATCATCATATCAATTCAATAGATGTTAGGTACAATACCCTACATTGTGTAACGCTTCCAATTAAACTATATTTTGTAACGAACAGTATGCGTATCTAATTTATCTCTCTACACACACGAATAAACGTTACAAGGTTTTTTATTTCATGTGAGATCAGTAATCAGTGATAAAATTTCACAAATAAACTTTCATTAAGAATGCCTAACGTTCGTGAATAAATATTTTTATAGCTTCAAAACTCAATATGTGTACTTATTTGGCCCAAATTCGTGTATTCACATTCATCTAATGTGTGGGAAAATTGAATAACTACCATAATTATAGAATTAGCTAACTACGGTATGTTTGCAATATCTTGGTGTGGCATAATTGGATAACTTGGTTTTTTATTTTTATATTTTTTTTTTGGTTCATGATAAAAGCTAGTTTTATAAAGCATAGAATCGACAGCAAACATGCTTAAAGCATACAAAATCGCCGACGGTAAAATTGTTCTCCATTTCTTAGTGATGTAAAAAAAGGTGTCATAAAGCAGTAAATAGCGATTATCTCGAAACTTGAAATTTTTAGTTATTCAGTTCTTCCATTATACCCACGATATGTGTACCTGACTGACAGCCCTGGCTTACTGCGTAGTTGAGAGGCATTATAACGTGTGGCCGTAGCTAGGCTATTTATAGGGTCTTAAGAAATTCACCTAAATTCTCGATAGTATTTATCCAGCCAATGGTATTTATCTAGGCGAATTTATGCCTGTTTCAACAATAATGTAAAACTGAGCAAGAGTCTCAGTTTTACATTATCGTTGAAACAGGCATAAATTCGCCCTAATTACATATAATTTACTCTAGTAAGCGCAAAATTTGATGTGGCAAGCGTACTCCACCTTTGGGTGAACCATCGGTTAACAATTCAACATCTGGCGAGATCACAGTCAAACTTTACTCAATCGATAAGTAAAAAACTTCAGCAAAATAAATCAAATAAAATATTATTATATTAAATACTAGAGCAAGCCCGCAGCTATAGCACGTTGCTTCATTTAACCGTTGCATCCCGATCCCGTAGGTATTTCGGCCAATCCCTTTTCTATGCACTCTTACAGCCCCAAGACCCAAACATAAACGCCAAATTTCAGCTTATTGTGGCCAATAGTTTTGGCTTGCTTGTCTGTTAGTCAGTCAGTACCACAAGAATTTTATATATTCAAAAAGATAATTAAATTATCACTAGCTAATAAAAAAGCTCGATCGCTAAACAAACTAACTCTACCAAAAGTTTAGAATATTTTTATAGGGCAATTTATTCTTTAACTACTAAGCAGTTGCTGAGTCATCGAGATGACTCGCGAGGCACGGGGCAAGCGATAATTAACAATCGAATACGCACTTAACTTTGAAAAGTCATTGGTGCGTGCCGTGGATTCGAACCCGATACCCTCTGCATGGACTGCCATTGGTATTGGTACCTCCACTAGGATATCGTTGCCTCCCTGCTCCATCATTTACCACAATGAAATTTTGGGCAGCTTAATTTAAACCTGGTCGTAAGAGCTAGGCCCAGGTGAAGGTCCGGGATGTCCAAATACTGCAACCACTGATGATAATCTCGCTAAATTTCACCAAATGGTGTTAGACGACTGCTGAATTGAGTAAAAGAGATAGCAGAGGCTATGAAAATGACCAACAAATGTATTAGTTACATATTAAATCAAGATTTAAGCGCTTTACATATTAAATCAAGAGCAAGCTCCCAGCGCGATGGGTGCCGCGTTTGCTCACGTTAAGACCAAAAACGCGTTCGAATGAAATTTTTTTTCGTAAATAGCCTTCTGTTTATCATATAATATTTTGGAGGTCCACAAACAACAGACAATCTGACGAATTTATCATTGTAGCCTCAAAACTTACAACTAGCCGCGAAAATTTACAATTTTTTTTTTATCACAGCCGGTTTAAAAAGCGCGGCTCATCTTGTTACGTGAGCGTAATTTTTTTTAAATATTACCGCAATCTCGTCATGGGAGCATTCATTTTCTTGACTTACGGTAGCCATGTTGTAGTTGCCGAGAGAAGACTTTCAACTTAATCCCGTAGGTGTTAAAACTCATTGTTTTTGTTTTTTTTTTTAGAAAAGACAACTCCCGCATTCGGACTAAATCCTGTGTCGCGGGGGACTTTAGAAACATGCAACTAACGGACACAATAAACACCCAGACTCGAAACAACAATTTGTGAATTACACAAAGTGTTGCCTCGTGTGGGGATCGAACCCACAACACTCGGCGCAGTGTCAAGCGGTGAGGCGGCCGCTTAAACCACTACGCCAATCGTGCAGTCAAAATTGTTGTATGTAGAGTGTTTTACGAGAATAGAGCTCTCATGTGTACAAAGTGACGGTCGTTATATGGAGTGCAATTGTGTTTAAATAAGTAAGAATTTCATCTGAGTAAAATAATAACATGTGCTCATGTTTACCGTGACTTATCTGTGTCGGAAATATGGCAAGGTGATGACGGGGCGGGAAATCTGAGCATGTTCTTTAAGGAAGCAACATATGAGATGCAAGTTCGTGTGTTCTTTCGTCGCAACTTTGTTTCTAACTTTGGTGATTATAAGTTGAATGAATAATGAATTTAATTTTTATGATCGCTTGGTTAGTCGCAACCTAATTCCCACAACTGTATCAAGTGTAAGAGTAAACTATTATACCGTCACCTGTTAGAACAATCACTTCATGCAGTAAGTTATGAGCTATTATGCTACGTAATTACTTAATCGATTTTAAACTTTCGCGATTTGTATACATCATAGAAATTAATTTAGCGGGTCTTAATCGCGTTAACTTAAATTATTTAAGGTATAAATACCTATTTGTTACCGACGTTTCGCTCGTCTTGCACCGAGCGTGGTCGCGGAGAGACTGATGAGAGCTCAGCGACGTCTTGTGGAAGTGCGGGTTTCAGCACCTACCCTCACTTGGTCTTTATTTAAGTTCGCAATGTCGGTACTCCGACACACTACACTAATGACGTCTACACACTGTTGAGATTTATCACTGCGGCGGTGTTTACACTTGCTGATGACTGGATTCCAAGTGGCCGATAATCTATATCCATCCTCCCGGTTGAAATTGTTATATTTCTTGATTTCTACCGCTTCACGTACTATCCTGGAGTAATAGTGACGATCGGTGGATAAGACTTGTGGTTGATGCAGTTCTATCCAGTGGTTTGGTCCAGACTCCAACAAATGCTCAGCTATCGCCGACTTGTTAATATGTCGGTTTTTTACAGCTGCGATATGTTCCTTTACTCTCCGCGACCACGCTCGGTGCAAGACGAGCGAAACGTCGGTAACAAATAGGTATTTATACCTTAAATAATTTAAGTTAACGCGATTAAGACCCGCTAAATTAATTTCTATGACGTAATTACTTATTTGCTTGTTAGTAATAAGTACTAATGCTGGGTACATTGGTTCTACTAAGTGAAGCACTATTCACGCTTCTAAACTCAGGGATCCTTGTGAAATAGCCTGCTTATGGTAAATAGACTTGGCATATAATATATGAGCCTGAAAATATGTCGATTTGATTGAAAACATGCTGTTCAAAAATTTTGTGCTAGCTTTACTTTCAGAGTAGGTATATATTATTACTAGTACATTTGTATTGAACATATATCCGTCCATGTACCTACCGCAATAGCAGCTGTTCAACTGCCTTTAACTTAGCGCCGTTAGAGTTCTATGTCTAAGCAGCAAGGTGTTCACCGTTGAAAATATTTTCAAGCGGCTAGTAGCCGGTTCACCACCTTTAATTTACCTGGTTCAAGCATCGAACCTAACAATGACTTTCATCTCATATGCCCACGGCTTTACTCGCCCTCAGCATTTATATTAGCCAACTTTACTCTCCAGCCCATCAACTGATACCATAAGTACAAATCACATCGATCCGTTGCTGAAGTATAAACAAGCAAACTCACTTGGTAAAATATAAGTACGAATGCCTTTGTTCTAATATGTACTTTTTAATGTATAGATATAAATTAGCCTAGTCTTTAAGAAATATATACAAATATGTTCATACTCAATTATTTTTTTGGCATTTACAAACCTCATACCACACATCACTCATCGTAAATACAACATATCAAAGAAATTCACGACAAAAATAAACACCACATCGGAATCCTAATATCTAAACCAACAACATCTCTCCATATTTCATCTCTAAGACACATTCCATCTCTTACCTACTTAGGGGATTTTTCCGTTGTTGAGTGAAACGCAAACAGTGTTAGGCGGATTATCAAACACTGCTAAAAGGTTCCTGTAATCGCCATTTTATACGTACATCTGCGGTATGCAAGTACCGAGTAAACACAGAAATTTAAAATGCGCGTATTCTGGGATATGATTTCAAATATTATTTTATAAATAATCTAAACTGAAATGGCTGACAAGCACCATATGCCAGCTAGCACATATAGCTGCCTAAAATAGCTCTACAAATCCAGGCGTTTTACTCATGTGACATGAGTAAAAACCCTGCATGGTTGGCGAAGTGGCTTAAGCCGTCGCCTTGCGCACTGCGTCAAATGTTGTGGGTTCGATTCCCCCACGAGACAAAACTTTGTGTGATTCATAAAGTGTTGTTTCGAGTCTGGGTGTTCATTGTGTCCGTTGGTTGCATGTTTGTAAAGTCCTCCGCGATACAGGATTTATTCCTGGAGCGCAAGTTGTCTTTTTAAAGGAAAAGAAATAAAAAAAACTATGCACCGCAGACCATGGACGACACGGCTGCAGTCTCAGCCTAGCTATATGCGCCGGTTCATCACACAGTTATTATATCACATATCATATACTTTTGGAACAATAAACTCTATCAAACGAAGTAGAGTAGCGAAAATTGTAATATCTCCATTCTTCTACTCTGCTTATCTGGGTCTAAAACTATTCTTCGTGTAGGTTAAATAAAAAGAACTTAAACAATACAAGTAAATACAAGCACATCTCTTTCAAATCTCTCCAATATTTCTCACTTATCCTGACAGTTCTAAATACGTAATATCAGGGATAAACAAACAGTTTTATTGCTATCGAATAAGTCTTACTTGCCCAATAACACTAACCTCTTTGTTGATAAACAAGCAGTAAGAACAACATATTGCCATCATTCTTTACGTCGAAAATCTATTACGGGCTCGTACCACGGGTATACTATTATGAGTAGGTGTAGCGCATAGTGAGAACGGAGTGTGAGATGTTTTTTAATTTTTTATTATACTGTGTTATACGGTTGCACCCTTTGATCTTAATAACTTTTTAGAGTTCCCTAGTAAAACTAGACGAAATCCTTATAGATTCACCACATCCGTCCGTCCAACTGTCAAAACTATATGCAATAGAGGGCTGAATATGGCTTAGTTATTAGACTTTACCAGTTAACGAGTAAGAGAAAATTAATCTAAACTTGGACATGCGAGCGATAACATTAATATTGTGCTTAGTACTACTATCCTTCACTGATAAAGGGTCACTGGGTAAAAGGTACTATGCAACGCTACATTGTGCGTGACTCGACATGCACCTGGTTGGTTTATCTTTTTGCCCGACTCCATCTATAGTCAGATATTATAAACTATATAGCCTACTAGACTTCGCAGAAGTGAAGAACGACAGGCTGATGATAATTATGTTGGTTGAGAGACCCACGCGAACGAAAGATTCGTCACACGCCAAAAATAGAGCATACTAACAGATCTATTTCACATGAACGATTTTCACGACTCAATGAATATTACGGAACAAACTTGTGGTGACATCTTTTATGAGAGTTGTTTTGTTAATTTAATATATCTACAAGTTTGTGTATCATGTGTATCGTGAATATTGCTTAGCCAACAGTAACTGAGAAAGGAAGTGGTTTTGTTTTAGGTATACTTTTTTGTTAAAGATGCCTTATTGTTTTTTACAAACAAGAGGATACCGCACATTTGTATAAATTTAACCATCCCTTCACGATCTCGTGGGAATTTTGTTTTATGTAGTAGTTGGAATTTATTGATTTTGTGTATCATGTGTATCGTGAATATTGCTTAGCCAACTGAGAAAGGAAGTGGTTTTGTTTTAGGTATACTTTTTTGTTAAAGATGCCTTATTGTTTTTTACAAACAAGAGGATACCGCACATTTGTATAAATTTAACCATCTCTTCACGATCCCGTGGGAATTTTGAAAAATGCTTTGTTAGTGCACCCCTACGGTCTCTCAGGATCATGAATTCCTAATTTCAGCTTCTTGTGCCCAATAGTTTGGGCTGAAATTTGTCTGTCAGTCAGTCAGTAACGCAACAATTTTATATATAATACAGATTCTTAACCCGGCGAGCATGAGGCAGGGTATGTCACACCCGGGTGCAATTCTAAAGATATGTAAATCAAATCAAATCATTTATTAATCCATCACATTTTGGGTGGTTTACAGGTTCACACAGATAATTAATTGGTATCACCAAAATCTGCCTTAAGAGGCGTATGAATTTTTGTTTGAGTACATAATTATTATATTACATGCATTATAATTCAAGTATTTAAAAGATAATTATATATTTTAAAACAATTATACAATAAGAATTAAAAAAAAACAGTTGAATTGATCATAAAATATTAAAAATGTCAAATTGAAATGTCAGTAACAAGGAGTCAAAAGACTAAAAAACAGTATGTCAATGTTAAATATCAAATCATTAAAATAAATTAAAAAATGTCATGTATTTTTTTGAATATACGTCTGACAACACTACCGCACTGAATAGCTGGAGCCAGGGGACTGCGGGAGGGGATAGTGGCATGATCTCAGTTTGGCGTCGAGCGTCGGCTGGAATATTGGTGTGTTAACTTGTCTCGGGTATGTTATACCCTGCCACATGCTTAACGTATTTTTTTACGTAATGTATTTTTTATTGTTTTATATTATTTTGTCTTTGCTTTTGTTCAATTTTGTGTGTTTTTAAAATCAGGCAATGTCTCGTTGTTTTTTAGTTCAACGACTTATTTGTTTTTAAGTCATTCAGATGGTACAGAGTGCAAGAAAAATATTCCAGTTTTTATACGCCAGTGAATCATGAATCAGCTTGGTGAACCATCACCTGAACCTGCAAATATGACTGGACGATATATCAAATGTCAGGATACGATATGTCAAATGTCAGGACTGAATGCCCAAACAAGAAAGATAGAAAAACTAAGTATTCCTGAAACATTTTCGCCAAGCCTATATGTATGGAGTATGCTAAGTTCGGATGTAAAAATTGTACTAATTTTGAGAGTAGTGACTAGTAACTTATGTTTGTAAAAATAATATCACTTTTGTTTTTTCTGATGGAAGATCTTATAATCTGTATGTTTATATTGATTTAAAATGTTAAAAATTATTTTCTTTTTATAAGTGTTGATTTTTCTAAGTCTCTAAAATATTTTTCCAATAATTGGACTGTATAAGAAAGCAATGAATAAGAAATAATAATGTCATAATTCAAAACTTTTGTGTTTAATTTCATAAGAGTGATCCTATAGACTACACTATATGATTAATACAATTATATAAAACATAATAGGATAAGTGTTATGGTACTTTATGTTCTGGGTATGTCACACCCTGCCTCATTGTTGATATAACTTTTTTTCACCTCATGCTCGCCGGGTTAAAGGAATATGTGATAGAATTACCACAAAGGTTTTTTATTAATAAATCACTATTACTACGTATTATTGTTTAATGTCTGATTTTATAATTGCTGTCCAGTCGATAACGTATCTATGCATCTGCTGGTCGGAAGGTCTCGGGCTCGATTCACGGATTGGGCAAAAGTGTTACTGATATTCTTACACCACTAGTCTGGCAATGTGCCCGGTACAGCAATATAACGTGGAATAACATGGAGAACTGGGTGTCTAAAATGTACACATCTGCCTATCCCTTCGGGGATATACAGACGTGAGCCTATGAGTCAATATGATTTATTTTTGAGCACATTTATATGGTCACACGTTCAATATTCAGATCAAATATAGTATTGGGCTCCTGAGTTAGAAATCAATTACCAATAGAGTCTAAGAAGTAGACTTGTAGTACCAGTCTGCTAAGAAACAGAATTGGGAATATTATATCACTGACGCGGTGACAAAAGATCGATTCGATCAGAGTTAGGTGCACGGATTAACGTTCTTTGAACTTTGTAACGATCCGATCTTGAATTGAACTTATTAGCACATGGTTACCTCACGTCTACTCTCACGAAAGGCTTGATACATAATACACATTATTGAACTCAATTAATCTATAAAGAAAATAATAATTGGGACTAAGATGTGGGCTAGCAAATACATCACCTCGACAGCAATTCACACGAGACCAGTGATAGAATCTCATAGTAGTGGCATAGACATTTACTCAATAAAGTTCGGTACTAACTCAATCTTTTTCGTTCAGCGGTAAGCGAGGTAAAGGTGTAAACAAAATGAGTTGTGAATTCACCTTTTGGCTACGCAACGGTTAGATTTTGTTCAGACTTTGATAAATCGGTTAAAGATAAATTATTGTTCTTCGAATTGTTCTTTTTATGTTGGGTATATAATATTTTTGGAAGTTATATTGATGTTTTATTTTACCCGTGTGTGATAGGCTAAAGGAACGAAGACTTTGTCTCTTCTATGTATTTTGCTGGTAGCCAATCATTATACAGGTACATTTACCTTGTGGTAAACTAAAATATTAGGTAAGGCATGATATGTCTCTAAGAAATTCTGCTGTTCTTCCCTTTGCTCAGTAAAAAGGGGAAGAACTCATCACTATCTCGACTATAACAGGCATCGGAAAGCATGTCACAAACTCCGGCCAATGTAGGCTAAATAACTTCCTAACATTAATCTTAGGACGCTTCTTTTAGTTCTCGTTAGTGAAACCCGGGCTTGACAACGGAGAAGTGGGCGAATCCTCTTTTAAGTCAATCAAGGAGTACACACTAAACATCCCTTTAACATCCCGTAAAAGCACGCTCACGCGAATCGCGATTAGCGCTTTGACGCCAACGGAGTCGGTCGCTGTTCAACCAGCTAACGGGTACAAGGAAATATCTAGGTCTATTAAGTAAGTAAACAATGTTTTGAACTGAACATTATTATTTTATTAAGAAAATCAAATACTGTTTGCTTAATAATAAAATCTATAAAAAGTCTAGATAGTTTGCTAAAAATATGAATTAGACTCATTTTATGTAATAATTTCTTTCTAAGTAATGAAAATAGATATATAACTAAATGTAAAAAAATAATAAAGACGTTGTAGCGTTATAAGCTCGGCCTAAGTTTAGCTTAAACGAAAACTTGTAGCGAGTAATTAAATATGAAATTTATCCTGGCAGTTGCACGTTTATCCTGACGGAGACCCGACGTATACCGTCCCTTATATGTACCTACCTAAATTGTAGAATTGTGATATTAGAAATTCAGTTTCTATACATGCAGTTAGATAAGTTGTAATCGTATTATAGTTCAAAAGATAACACCGTTATCACGTTCTGTAAATAACTTATTTATGAATTATCCCTCTAGTCTTTGTAAGTAGTATACAAATCACCTTTCTATATTATTGTAAAATACATTTTACTGAACAAAAGAATTTACATGTTAAGAATTGCATTTGTGTTATGGCGCTGACACACTTGAGTATTCACCTGTAATAAGCATTCTCGCGAATGTTACAAAACAAATGGGTGGCCTTAGAATATAAAAAATACATAGAATGCCCGCTACAATAGTTGTTAAACCCAATATATTTACTTCACTTTGACTTATGATTTTAATCTAGGGAAGAATCTTCGCAGTGTGTCACTAATGTTAACTTGACTAGTGATGGGCTTACTCAGAATAAATATCGATAATGTTTACAATAAATCCTTAGTAGGCCCCACGGCTCGCCCCCTATTACGCGGGACCTAAAAATTCATGGCGAAATGTGGGTGTAAAATTACACCTCTGCCTACCCCTTCGGGAATACAGGCGTGAGTCTATAAATAATAAAGGGTCGGGTATCGCCGAAGCATTCGTCGCAACCCCCCGACGGGTATTGGCCCGCTAGATGGTCAGGCGGGCCCCGAACAAAACCCCGTTGGCGGCGGATGAAGGTGTTGGGCTCCACCAAAACACCCCGCCAAAACACCCAGCGGCCGCAGAGGATAGGGAGGACGGCAACGCAACACCGCATCTCCTCTTCCTCTGCGGCCCCACCGCGACGCAACAATGGTGCGCCCCCATTTGGTCGCGGGAGATAGGGCGCGCGGCAACGCAACACCGACACGCCTGTCCTCCCGCGACTGGACCGGGATCCCGCTTAGCTTCAGCGTGGGTGTACCTCAAACCCACGGTTACTGAGTCCCCCACCACGACAAGGTGGAGATCCCACGGGGGGGATGTTGATAAAACCTCGATATCGATGAATTAATTTTAACGTAGGGATAGACACTTGTGTGATTTATTAAACCTGTTTAAATTAAAATCTGCATTTTATTATTTAGAAACGTT
Organism: Euclidia mi; assembly: GCA_944739405.2. Taxonomy (NCBI): domain Eukaryota; kingdom Metazoa; phylum Arthropoda; class Insecta; order Lepidoptera; family Erebidae; genus Euclidia; species Euclidia mi. Next base: position 53,258,304 of record OX123196.2, on the reverse strand, counting down.
ATTTGTTTATGTACCTTACTCTTCCTCTAGAAATAATTCATAAGTGAAACTGAAGTAAATATATTGGGTAAAACTGTTGTTTTAGTGAGATTGCCATATTTTTCTATATTCTACGGATTAGAGTGTTCGCTAGAATGATCAGCAAAATGTTCGGTTCGACAAAACAAAAAACGGCGAATGCTCGCTGTTCTGTTACAAGTGAATGCTCAGGTGTATCAACGCCACTACAATGCCTAAACTCCCTTCCCTTTAACTCCCTTAACTATTCCATTTACTGAAGAAAATTTAAGAAACCAGCTATTAAAATCATCCTGCACCTGCAATGCGTTAATACTAAAATACACCCCCGCGATTGATTAATAAGAAACCAGCTATTAAAATCATCCTGCACATGCAATGCGTTAATACTAAAATACATCCCCGCGATTGATTAATGACTTTATCCAAGAAACACAAAACGTACGCACATACTATACGCGCAATTCAATACAAGTTGCAAACTAATCCCTACAGTACATTGAAAAGACTTCCTAACTGTGTGCAGTGGTCTTCAACACGCCACTTGTTAAAACTGTTATACCCATTCACGACGTCCCCACAGTCTTAATTATCAAACTATACGTAGGTATATGTATATCGGTCGTTCTACGAAGTTAGTGCGGCTTGTCTGTGTATTTACCTAATAATTAAGTTGGATGTTTGAATATTTCAGGTCTGTTTGTAGGTGTTTCTGTTGTGTGAAGGTGGTAATTACCGTAACGAAGGAAAATATTATGGAAAATGCCATTGTCTTAGTTAGCCATAAATATCGCCAAGTAGTGAGAAACTTGGCCTCCATCTTTTATATTCTAAGTGCCATATTAGTACCTAGTGGGTATAGTTAATAATGAACATAAGGTAAACATGTATTTGGATTTGAAAATAATAAAAAAAAAAAAAAAAAAAAAAAAAATTTCTTAAATTGCAAATCCTAAACGTAATTTATGTAAAAGTATTTTCACTACAAGCTTCATACAAATTATGATACACTAATTAAACTATTACTACAAAAAACTGTAGAAAGTAAAGTAGTTAAGTATCAGATAACAAATTACATCACGCAATCATTGTAAAAACACCATTATGTAACATATTATGATAAAATTACCAAACAAAATCACCTGCATGTTATCCGACAAAACATTAACTACATCCGTGTATTATCGGATCTTAGTGTGCGGATGTACTACGGATGCACTCAGCTCTTAATCTCCTTTATTGAACACGAGCCAAACGGGTGCATAAGGCAAACAAATTGTTGCTGAGTGTTTGCTGTGTACCTATATAATCTGCTTTCAATACTTTGTTGAAGTGAAGGCTTTCATAGTCTTTTATAATTAGAATAGTATATAATGTTGTATTTAAATTCATCAGGCAATATTCTAGACAATGTATATACTCGTAAAATAATAAAGAAAATACAAAGCTTTAAATAATTCTAGACAATCACGTGACTTTCGCAGCTGATACTATTAATAAAAAAACCGGCCAAGTGCGTGTCGGAACACGCGCAATGTAGGGTTCCGTAGTTGCTCATAATGACTTGCTGCAAAGGGTATTAATGTACAACAGATCCGACTGTTTATTTTGCTGAAAAAATAATTTTAATAACACTATTATAAGAACCTAAGTTTTGTTTAGAAAAAATACTAGGTATGTATCCAGTTATGTATTGTAAATATAAAATGTGGTTTCCAAGATATACTACTACTATACATACGTAGTACCGTAGTACATGACATACCAAAGTACGTATATCTTTAAGATTAAGCCAGCGCGCCCAATGTAAACACACAGAAATAGGTATTTATAAGTTAACCGACGATTACTCGTAAACTAGTGATATCTACTTAGCCGTGATAGTTTTCCTTTTAAATTCGTTATATGTACTACATTTGTGATTTTTTTCACCTCTTCCAAATTAATAGTTTAGCCGGCAGAGGGGGGGGACACTTGAGTCTAACAATTTTTTTCACTTCAAAGCTTGATATTTGACAAACCAATCACTTGATCGAAAAATGATTTGAGCAAACTATAATATATAATATTTTTTTAAAACCTATCCAATGATATCCAACATGATGGGGTACTCAACCAAAAAAAAATTCAACCCCACTATATATGTAGGGGAGATACCATTAAAAAAAATATTTTCCTAAATTTTATTCTACAGTTTTGTTGCAATATCTTATGTCTATATTCATGTCAAATATCAGCTTTCTAGCACCAGGCGTCTTTGAGCCAGACTGCGGACGGACAGACGGACGGACATAAAGAAACTATAAGGGTTCCTTGTGGACTACGGAACCCTAAAAACGCTACATAACACAGAGCGAAATCTGTATCTGTACATACAAAAATTCTTGCGCTACTGACTTAATGACCGACTACGCACTGCTGAAACTATTAGGCGCAGTAACCTGAAATTTCGAATAAAGCATATGTATGTACCCTTGCGGTACCAAGAAGGTACCGCAAGGGTGCACAAAAACAATGGATTAAAATAAAATTTGCCGTTGTAGCTGCGGATATCCTCTAGTATAGCATAAGCATCAAGCACTTAAAAGATTAAATAAAAACAGACTGTAGACTGGTAGTCATAGTCAGAAAATATTTATTTGCTGAGTGAGAAAATAGCCTAATACTTTATTTATTAAAAGCTCAACGATATTGGAGCTTTTAACTTTATCGCTTTAATAAGTATTAGTATTTAATGTTTCCGTAGTATAATCGTTAAAATGGAGAAAAGTTTTCTTTGTACTTATTTGTTTTACTCGTACTTTAGCGTTGCTTTCAAGGAACAATATTTTAAAGAGACAATATTGATTTTGCTTTTCTAATAACGTCAATACCTCGCATTTAAAGGCGTGGTCTTTATTTAAAAAGACACGTTATACGAAAATATCCTGTTTCACGAGAGACTTTATGCTTTCATCTTAGGGTTTCCCGGTTGCATCCAAAACTTCCACTTTGGACTTCGGGATCCGCTTTCTAGCTCAACCAGATATGTCGGAATATTTGATTTTCTACAGAGCGACTGTTGTCTGACCTCCACAACCCAAATGAATAGTGATATTCCTTGACTTTGACCAGTATCAATATATTCAAAATCATAACGAAAGTCAAAGATATTAATGACATTCGGAGTCTTAGGGGGACTTAAAGTGCTTTCCGGGGAACGATGTCTTGACATTTATCCCATTCTCATAAACTGATTATTCCCCGCTGATTAGTGATAAGTATGTAAATACTTAGAACTGACTCTGTCTAATTTATAATATCAAAATGCTTATAATTAGACTAGTATATCCGCTTGACCGCTAGCGCCAATTCGCCAAATTCGCTGGACCGCTCACGTTCTAAACAAAATGTCGCGCCGCCGCTCGCCAGATGGGCGCGCTAACATAAACATTTATTGTTGATAAGTCGGTAACATGAGTAAGTTGAAGTGATGTTTTTCTTCAACCTTATAAATGACTCGTTCAAGTCGTATGAATTCTTTGTTGACATTTAGTTTCTAATTTATTATACTTAGCAGCGAACATTGACTATCGTTGAAAAACACACTTTGTGTATTTTAAACAGGATTATTTTAAAAGTAAATCAATGACATACATATTTTATGAGTTTTCACTGTAGAGGGGTTCTATCTACACCGATTTAAATAAAAAAAACATAATTCATAGAATAAAAATATTTAATTACACGCATACGATTAGCACGTAATCACGGAGCTCGCGAAACAAATAGTGGCATTGGACATTATTTTTTCGTTCCGGGTTAACAATTCTAAGACTCGCTTCGTATTTTTAGCATGAAGAAATATTCAATGATTTGAATAAAACAGAGACAAAGGATTTAAAACCTCACGTAATAGAAAGAAACAGTAAATTCAGACCGAGTATAGCGCTGTAACCAAAAAGGGAAAATAGTCACTTGTGCGCGGTCTACGGAATTTCGAAAAAGGGAGAATAGTCACTTGTGCGCGGTCAAGCTGATAAAAGTAAATGCTTATCTGGTTATGATCCGATAGTCTTCTTTTTATCTAATAAATAGATAGAATTTTACTTCATTTCACAGTCTTGAGATAACACTTTTGCGCCCGCTTGCCCACTGCGGACACTCCAATAGAGTTTCATATGTTTGAGTTCCCCACGCCGCGCATGCACTCGCGCCCGTATTTCACTCTGGCCGGACAATACTCACGAAACATTCTATAAGAAGCATAACCAGCATACCGACTGCAAGGACTCCATTACTATTAAGGAAAGCAATTAAGATATTTTGTATTAAATACATTTGTAGTAAGCAGCAAAGAGGTTACCTTACAAAAGTAAAATTTTTCTACCGAGGGACATCGCTTTATAGCGAAACACGAAGGAACAATCTATTTTTACCTCAAAAGAAGGCGATAAGTACCCTATTCCTCTACTATTTTCTTTTAATCCCTTTCGTATAAAGTCCTCTTCAAACTGCTGCGGAATAACATTGTTTGATGTTTAAATACTATTTGTATAGGAAAATACAATTATCACAAGGTTGTTTATGTTTAATTATCGTTTCTTAGTTGCCGTTTGTTACCCTTACTACGAATTTTGATCCAGTTATACTGACTAGGTTATAGAATTTCATATCTTAGTTTTGTTTTTACTGAACAATATATTTTCGTCGCCTCACGTTCCTTGGTCACTAAAATTACTATATAATTATTATTATTACATATGTACTTCATTACTCAATAACGCCAACTTGAAATTATTATCTTACATAGGTTCTGTAACAACTAAAACATTATAAAAAGGAATAAGAACGTTTTTCTCTTGCCGTTTTAAATGTACGCAATTTCTTCAACTACCTTTAGATTCATAAATGCTTTTAAGGCTAGTGCTGTTACTAGATCGACAATATACTGCAACCGCTATCGATGTCTTTGTTTATATTATGTTTTTTTTTAAAGAGATCTTCCGCACTAGGTCTAAATGCTGTGTCGTGGGTGACTTTACAAACCTACAACTAACAGACACAATGAACACCCAGACTTAAAACAACAATTTATGAATCACACATAGTGTTGTCTCGTGTGGGAATCGAACCCACAGCACTCGGCGCAGTGTCAAACGGCGAGGCGGCCACTTAACCTCTGGAACGCCGGCGGGACATACGTATGTCCCAGGAAAATTTGTTCCGTCCAGCGCTTGCGGGAAAACGTATGTCCCGCAACGACAGCGCCATATTTAACTACTTGAAATGACGTTAAAATAATTCCATCAATAAGATTATGCCCCACTATTGCAAAGTATGAATATTTTTTTTAATTCTGCATTGTAATTGGTTGTCATTTTTGTATATGTACGTTTTTAGCAAAAATAACGACTGAAAATTGTTTGCCACAACAAGTTCGACTTCGTGCGCGTTAGAGTGACGACAGCTCTGCTTTGAAAAACGTGTTGCGTCGCAATCTCGTAATTTCACTATATGTATTATATCTCACTATACTCGGAAACGCAGGGCTATTGACCTATTTTGGCCACATAATGAGGAGGGGTGAAGAGAGTCTTGAAAAGCTGATCGTTGTTGGGAACACGGAGGGTAAACGAGCTGGGGACGGTCCCCAACCAGATGGAGCGATCAAGTGAGAGGCCCATCATCAACCACGTTTTGCTCTGTCGCCCGAAACGCGATGAACAGGCACCGGTGGAAACAGATCATCGAAACCGGGTGCAAACCATCCACATCCACTGATGACCACGATCCTCAGTCATGAGGGACCGACCACAGAGATACTCGGAAATTAATCTTGTTTGCTATAAAATATAGTTATGATATCATAATTGTATAAATTATAACGAAAAACGATTTTCAAAATATCATCATCAAAAATGGCGGCAAGTTGTAAATACACCCGTTCGCATTTCAGTTTTATAAGATTAGGTAGTTAAAAGTCGGTACTATTACTCATAACCTTTCTTATTTATCACAAATTAATGAGTAAACAATAATAAAATAATAAAATAATGATTTTAATATTTACGAAAGTGTATCTAAACCGGCACAGTTTCTCGCGCGATTATGGCGGCCGTTTCGTATTCCGGTGATGTGTTTAAAGTTTTGTTGATTTATAAAAATATAAGTGAAGTTGATATTAACTGTTGCTTTAATTCAATAATTAATTAGGTAAGGTATATAAAGTGCTGTGAATAATTGCTAAAATGCTAAATATTTGTGAGATAGTGTGTGTTAAAAGTTTTATTGAAAAGGATTTTTTCGTGTTTTCAAGTTTTATTTCAACGAACTGCAGAGAAAAGGTAATATATAGTAAATACATTATATATCTATAATAAGTTTTCAAAGCATATTTCAAGGATGCAAGAACCGTCATAATTTTTGTGATACGTTTAAAACTAACTGAGGTATAGGTAAAATAATGACGCCGGTCAGCTGTTGCTCGATCAAGAGGAAAAGCAGCCTGCACTACCGCCCATTTTTTATTTTTTACGGCGCGAGAGGGGTTAAACCACCACGCCAACCATGTAATCTATTAGTATGTCTAGCAGTAGTATTACTCAATTATAGTTTCCCATGGTGGCAGCCACTACTGTGTAAACAAAACAAGATAACGAATGTTTGTATTTGGGAAGCTTGTTTATTTGTAATTTAATACCTCCGTAGTGGACCGCATTATCAAGGTAAAGAAGGACAAACGGATATTAAATAACATTATGTCTTTAAGAACATTTAATCAACAATTCACGACATTTTCCCTTCTCCGTGATATTTCTAGCCATAACGCAAACCTAGCTTTTATGACAGTCAATAAAGAAAATTTTCAAAAAAATTACTTGGGTACGTATTGTTAGAAGTGTAAGAACGCCTGAAAAATTTAACATAATGTTGTGATTACTGAAGTTAATACTTTTACAGCGCAGTCGCTCTCAATAAAATTGGAAAGTAAAAATTGCATTAAATTCTGTACATTAGAAAAACCTATAGCATGAACTGCACGTCCATTCTGTAGCGTCTGTGAGCGTCGAACTGACGGGAGAATTAGCTTATAGAATGCCACTTTTTACGTCATCTCATCTTATCTGTCAAAATCTCGAGGTCAATTTAGTTCAACTCGCAAACACGCTCGCAAGAGTAGCGCTAGTGTAGGTTCAAATGATCAACCGAGTTTTTAGAATGCCAATCAAGAAACTCACAGCGGATTCAGATTCGAAGTTTACAATGAAGTCTTACAGAATCACACTGAAGGTGCTTCAGTTCGCCGTTCACTTTTATATGGCATCCCTGAAAATAGCACATTAGAGATGCCATACCGATTCCGTAACCGATAACAGTAACCAGAAGAAAATATACATATCTTTATTATATCATAAAAATAAACGTATTTGGGCGGCTTTTTTTAAAAGTGTACATAGGTTTTCATGATGTCCCATAAGTTTAATGTTTTTTTTTTAATTACTTCATTGTAATTAACAAAATTTTTTTTAACGTGTCTTGATTGAGCATTTGTTTGGTAAAATTTCTGTATTTCTTTTTTTTATTGTTTCTGGTTTTTTTATAACTTTTTCGTGCAATTAAATGACTAATAAGTAGGTTTTTGTCATGTCCCCTCGTCAAATCGTAACTTAAAAAGTAGAATAACAATTTAATTATCAGTATGTAGATTGATGTAATCACATTATTAGACAGCTTAAATAACATATTTCTGATAAACTTAGATACAACAATTCATTAATAACAAATTGATTTTAAATTATTTTTTAAATCATAGTTTGCAAATTTGACCAGGTGGAACTTTCCCGTGAGTAACGCAAATTGTTGTGGTCTTAAAAAATATTACTAAATTATAAATATATTTTTTCGCTGGCTATATTACAAAGCTGTCTGATTCACTGCTGCCATCTAGACAGCAAATTTTCTATCATCGTGCACAACCGCTACATTGAGGACGCATTCAGTGTGAGCATAAAATACATCCAGTGGCCTAGCGGCACTTTTTAAGGCAATTTAACAATTTTTACTCGTTTCCTACTTAATTTACGAACTATTAGTTAATATTATATTACGAACTATTAGTTAATTTAAATTAGTTAATATTGTTATAAATTGTGCCATTATTTCCTTGATATAACGGCAAATCATGGAAATAAAAATGCAAACAAATTTTTTGTTGGACTTTCGTTACATTCCACTGACTCATTTTGTCGAAAATGTTACTCAGTGGAGTTAGTCAGTGGAACGCTAAAGCTGTATTCACGACGAAAAGTGTTCCGTCAGATCACTTAATATTTTATTGCTTTATTAAAATAGACACAAAATCATTAAACTAGCAACTGTTCTGAATTGAATTTGCATATTTACTTGTTTTTGATGTGCTTGTATTTGTTTTTGTTTTGCTTGAAACATTGTCAGACAATGAATATAGTAAGATTTTTTTTTTTCTCAATAACACATCGAGTTTCAAATAAAACAAAATCTTAAACATTTTAGAACCAAATATAGGTTCATGTATGTGTGTGCTTTTTTTCATTCCACTTACGGCAGGATTGCAGTAAGTGATAAAACTACGTACAATTTTTTTTATTGTTTTTCTTTATGGAGAAAATAAATAATAACTAAGTTGTAAAATATGATGTTTTCCATTTTATTTGAAATAAATTCATTACAAAATCACTTAACAGCACACGTTTAAATTTGCGATTTAGTCTAATGTTTGACATTTTTTCTATCGAGTTGGTAAAACAATCAAAGTTGGCAAAAAATCCATCATTGTAACCAGAGCCCTTACTTTTCCACTGACAAATTTCAACATTCCAATGAGTAACTGCCCCTCTTAGAATAATTCAAAATTAAGGGGTTATTATAACTTTTGTATTCAGTTTTTGATATTTTAATATTGTTATAAAGACAAAATATTTGTTTTACTTTAAAATTATATAACAAAATAGTAATCAATGACCATTGGAATCGGCTACAAAGAAACACACACTACTGATTAATCAAAAAGTTAGTCAGAGGATATAAACATATCTATAATTATTTTATGGTAAAATTTCTCTGTCCGAAATAAATGTTGATTATTTTAATTAAATAATACCTACCTGATTTGACAAAAGTATGATTATATTAAGTACCATTATACCCGTTTTATTGAACTTACTGTGTAAGATAATAAATCGTTATTCAGTGGAACCCAAAATCCTATTACAGAATTTCAATAACATATTTTGAATAATTTGTAGTATATCTTTAATTATTCTATACATTTTCTTAAAGTTCAATTAATAGACAATAAAAATTCAACTACACATATTGAAAACAAATAAAAAAAATGAGGACCTTCATCTTAACTTAGGTAGGTACACTTTTAAAAAAATCCGCCCATTTACAGAAAATAAATAGTATGAACTATTTCTGATTTAGTTAAATAGTGCTAAATTACTTATCAGATAAGAATCGGTCCAATGGTTCGCCTTCCACAGGATAAGCTCTACGACGGCCCTTGATCTTCACGTACTCTCCTTACTCAACGTTACTGCTTCGCAGAAGGAGACGCGTCAAGTCCTTCTGTTCCAGACCATGTTTCGACAGTTGTTAAAGTGTGCACTGTGCAGCCCCGTATTTTCAGCAGCGTCACAGCAGTTGCCACAGAGATGACAGCAAAACGTTCGGGACAATTCTCATAGATAATGTATTTTCTCCCATACGTCATTTTCATAATCAGCCTGTATCTGTCCACTCCTGGACGTAAATCTCTCGTATAGCACGTCAATGAGCTTTGCTTCAGCTTTCTTCCTCCTGCCTCTGCCTGTTGCTCATTCTCCCATACGTGTTTGTTAATAAAACTATAAAGAAGCACCAGAGACACTTAACCGGTACGATATAACTATCCTCCTGTGATATAAAGACAGCTTGATATATATATACCATACTCGTATCTGCACACATAACTTTACAGGTGACTAATTCGTATCATCCATTTTTTCAAGCAAACACCTACTCAAAAATATTACAAAATATTTGATAAATTTTATGTATTTTAAAGCGACTTCGATCAAACTCAATGGCACACACGTGAAACTTACTAACGCCGTTTCGCCAGAAGATACTTGAAAAACATTTATTTAAGCCTCAATTCACACCTGCTAAAGCTACCGGATTGCTACATCTTGCTCAATATTGGAATTTCCTATATCCTGTAGTAAGCTTTTAGATTTTCAATAGGTAATTTAGATATTGTTGATTTTATGCAAAATAATTATGTTACAGCCAACAATTCAAAGTACGTCGTACCGTGTACTTGCAAGAATGGTTCAGATTTTGTTTAGTTGCGCCACATTTAGGATGCCGCAAATTATACCTAATGTGTACTCCTCCTCAATTACTGAGTACTATATTATTTTGTTCAAAATAGTAGAAACACAACTACAAGACTTTATTGTATTGAATTCGTTTCAAAATTAAACCTACCGCCGTTATGTCGGTTGTGATTCACATTTTCCAGCAGAAAACTGTTACTGGTAGTTTCTGGCAAATAGAAACCGCCGAACATTTTTAATGGAAAACTGGTCAAGGAATGGACAACTTCGCTCATACTGATACAATATTTAGAGAAGAGCAAGCTGCTAATCAGATTTTCTTGAATTCTTAAAGTAGGGGTTGAGCTGCACCTATCAGCACCGCATCGCACTTTTATATGCTTCTATCCTTTTCTGTCACTTAGGACCGTCATTTACTAGAGCGAGAAAGAGAGACGGAACGCTTCAGCACGCCGCGGAATCGAAAAGGCGATCGTGTTTCCTCTCTCTTTCTCGCCCTAGTAAATGACGGTCCTAAGTGACAGTAAAGGATAGAAGCATATAAAAGTGCGATGCGGTGCTGATAGGTGTAGCTCAACCCTTATAGTCCAAGAAAACAAGATAACTACTCTCGTAAAAGTCATCTTTCAAGTAGAAAAATATAAATAAAACAATTTTGATTCATCCATTTAGGAGAAGTGAATCGCTAACATAATGAATATTTAATAGTAAGGATTAGCGCTGAATTTTATAGTACAACGACGAGTTCAAAGTTCAAACTCACTAAGCATCCCACAGCCTCCCTTACACGCGCGATTATTTTCGCGTAGATGTGAGCTAAGTTTACAGTCTCCCTATAACAAAAACGTGCCGCTTCAAATTGCCGGTGAATTTATGAATTTTGACGCATATCGATTGAAAGTGAGTTAAGCGTTCTGTGGTTTACGGTGATTAAAGTGCACGTTCACTCATATTTTATCGTCATTTGGCTGGCACATGTGGCTTGGAATTAGGATGATAGGCCAAGAGAGGGATGGGCGACGTCTCATAATAATAATTGGGTTTTACGGGTCGTTAATACCTGTAATTACATTATCAGCGTAATTTTCTTCTTTTTAAATATGTTTAGAAGGACGAGCTGTGGTTGGGTGGTGTGTAGGCTTTATTGTATTATAGCCTTTTTATTAAACTATATCTCCCATGACATTAAAATGGGCAATAGTCATTACAATATTTTATTTATCTTGCTTTGACCTATTGTGTGTGTTCTTTTGCAAACATCATATTAAGTAGTTTAAATTTTCCTAACGCATCTATTTTTTGCATGCTGGATCGATCTTGAAGATATTTTAATGTAATTAAAACTTCATGCTAGAACCAAGTGTCTGCAAAGCTGAGAACTACTCAACTCTAAACTTTTTCTTGTTTCTAATAATATTTTTTTTTCATATTATAGATTTAAATAGAAGAACAAGTTATTTAGGATACATTTTCCTCTAAACTTCATTAATTAAATGAACATTAAAATTACTAGATTATGCTTGAGTATTAAGTAGAGTAAATATATACAAATGACATAGAAGGTGTAGCAGTTGCAGCACCTTACAAAATTGAAATTGTTATGTATTATGCAAAACCTGGCGATGAAAAAGAGTGACCGTGAGTTTTATTGCCCGTTCTTTCTCATGGTTCTACACCCTTGCTTTGCGAACGTGGCAGTAAATGTAAATGTTGAAGCATACAGTAATTATTATTTAAATTTGACGTTCATAAGTGTCACTTTTTGATTTAAATGAATAAAGGATTTTGACTTTGACTTTATTACTTGGGTATAAATTGTGTCGCTAACTTTTCTGCAAATCTATGTTAAATACTTAGATTTGCTTCTCACGAATCCTCAACGTAAACTTAATCAGTCTTATTAATAAAAATTGCTTATTCTTCTCTTACTCCAAAGTTACACCAGGAGTAGTTAATTCTAGATTAGTTATGGAAAAGCTACGTGTTAATAACGGTATTAATAAATACGAAGAAAGTTCGGAGTAACAATACCATTCTTACACTGAGATTAATTCAGGTTCTCATACTGGTGAAAATATAGCGAACGAATTGAACGTTATTGCCGCGCGCTGGAACATTCCTCTAAATAAAATACACATTGTTGTGCACGATAGTGAGGCTAATATGGTAAAAGGAGTTCGGCTGGCTGAATACGATTCTGCTCGCTGCTTTATTCACTCGCTCCAAAGAGTCATCACTGAATCACTTAAATGTCAGCCTGATTTAATGGAGATGTTGGCTGCTTCTAGGCGTATTGTAACCCATTTCAATCACTCAGGACTAGCGCAAGAAAAACTGAAGGCCCTTCAAAAGGAGCTGAAGTTACCGGAACATCAGTTGGTGCAAGATGTGAGTACACGATGGAACTCCACCTACTATTTACAGGAGCGTTTATTACAGCAGAAACGTGCTGTTTCTTTATATATTGCCGACCACGATAAACTAAGTAACTTGACTCCTCGTCAGTGGAACTTAATGGAGCAATGTATCAGCCTTCTTAAACCTTTCGAGGAAATAACGAAAATTACCAGCTCAGGTTTGTCATGCATTTCCGAAGTCATACCACACGTGGCTACGTTCATGAGGTACCTACAAAAAGAAGAAACTGAGCGGGAAGTACCGAATTTGTTGCATGTTTTGATGTCTCTGAAAACTGAAATAGAGCAACGTTTTCAACATCTTGATGAAGATCCAAAATATTTCCTGGCTACTTTATTGGATCCCAGATTCAAAACCAGTTTTTTTGGGATAATACAAACAGAAAATGCTAGACAAAAGCTGCTTCTGGAGGGTCTAAAAATGAGTTGTAGCGAAGAGGATTCAAATAGTAGTGAAGGTGATTCGCCTCCAATGAAAAGAAGGGCAGGCAATGGCGCAACTGTTGTTCATGAAACATTTTGGGATTGCTTTAACGAAGTTGCTCAAGATAATAGTCAAACCGAAGATACGACAAATAGTAATATAGCCAACGAGCTTGACTTTTACTTAAAAATGGTCCGAGTTGATCGACAGAGTGACCCTTATGCATGGTGGGCAGCAAACGCTAATCAATTCCCAGTATTGATCAAATTTGCCCAAATATATCTGTCCTCACCATGTAGCAGTGTTTATAGCGAAAGACTTTTTTCAGAGGCAAGACTTGTTTATGAAAATAGGAGGAATCGTCTGTTACCCAAAAATGCAGAGAATCTCGTTTTTATTCACCACAATTTGCCGCTTGTTAATTATGAATACTAAACTCTCTTTTTATTTATTTGGTTACACTTATTTTACTTGATTAAGAATTAACATACATCTACGCTACGATTAGTTGATCATAGAATTTCTTAACTACTTTAATTTAGGCTTTTTGATAAGTTTAAATTGTACGTTAAAGGTAATACTAATAAACGAATATTGATAACTTATTGTTGTTTTCGTGTACACTAACCATTTTTCAAAGTTAAATACCAAAGAGAATCAATCTATAATAATCTCAACACTGCAGCCTGGATTGATAATAATTGCACTTTAAAAGTGTGCGTGTGTTAACAGTGTCTTTTAAAACAAAAGTGTAACAAATTTTCAATTGTAAATTATTACAACTGACAATTTGTTATTCTTTTGTTTCATCGCTTAACATCATATGAAAAAAATATAATGTAGCCTATTAGCAACTGTATATCCAGTGTAAAGTAAAATAATGTCTACCTTTTTAAGTATCTATCCAATATCTAATTTATATTACCTCCGTGGTCCAGTGGATAGTGTATGCGTCTGTTGATCGAGAGGTTCCCGGTTCGACTCCCGGGTTGGTTTTTCTGAATTCTCAGTAGCAGCACGGAGTCTGGCTATGTGTCCGGTAATAGGATCGCTCCCTATTACGTTCGAAAACTTCGCGTATTGTGAGTGAAATAGTATACATCTGCCTACCTCTTCGGGTTCACAGGCATGAGGCTAAAATAAAAAATTATATGTAGTAGAACCTAGCTGATTTCAGTTTGAAAGGGCCCACTCGATCAGGGAAGTACTACTTACTCCTAACGTCTCACAGAATATCGACATAAAGTAACAGTATGCACACTGTTGAGTTTGTTCGGTAAGTGAGGTACCGTTGGCCCACAGTTCTTTACCTTCTGTCTCACTTCGCTCTGCCTCCTTTTCTTATCCCAAAGGACTTATGACTTCTCAAGCCATCCATCTGCTCGTTAGCCGCCTATTACATAAAAACGATATAAATAGGTATGCCTCATAAATACATCGATGATTGTGTGTTATTTTGCTACGAGAAACATTTACAAATAGAACGTGAAGTTAATACCAGTGGCGCCAATAGTACGGTACATAAAATAGCTATTGATATTCAGCACCGATGCGGCTACTATTGATTACGGAACCATTCACCACTCACTCAGGATATCGTATGAATTATTTCAAAAACTCAATGTTTTCAGTCCAATGGCTTGCTTGTGTCCATGGGCGGCGGTAATTGCTTACCATCAGGTAATCCGTCTGCTCGTTTGCCGCCTATTACCAAAAAAAAAAAAATTGCAAAACTATACCGTATTTTTCATATAGCGTTTAGCGTATTTATATTTTTACATGTGAAAAATCCAAATATGTATAAAAAGCAATTGAGCGAACGGATGGACAAAAGTAGGAATCTTGTAAATAAGGCAAGTGTGAGTGAGGTATGGTCGGTATTTAAAACCAACATTGTGAAATGTGCTGAAGAAGTATGCTGTATGAGTAAAAGAAGAAGTTAGAAATGCGAGAAAGCTGACTGGTGGGATGATGAAACTAGAATAATGGTTGAGGAAAAGAAAAAAAGCATGACTGGATATCCTAGCAATAGAGGCAACGAATAGAGCTAGTGGTGGTATAAATGAAAATTATGTTCGAGAAATGAAGGACAAGTATAGGTGTGTGAAAGCTAAAGTCAGAGAATGTATAGAGAGGAAGAAGAATGAGAAAAGGGAGAAGTATGAGAAACAATTCAGCGCAAGCTTCCAAGAGGATATAAAAATATTTTGGAAACTCGTGAAAGAAGCGCAAAGTAAAAATATGAGTACATCGATGGAAGTGATTAGAAATGAAAGAGGTGAAGTCATGAATGAAGAAAAAAAAGATACTAGAGCGCTGGAAGAATTGTTTTGAGAGCTTATTTGAGAAAGATGTGAATGAAATAGAGCAAGAAGAAACGATAGATATGTTTGTGAGCCCGACTGATGAAATTGGAATGGATGAAATTATGAAAGCGTTAAAAGGTATGAGGTCAGGAAAGTCTGATGGATGTGATAGAGTGACGACTGAGATGTTGAAGGCTGGCGACGGACTCATAGTTAACCTGCTGCATCGCCTTTTTAATCTATGCTGGAGACACGGCCAAGTTCCAGATGACTGGACGAAGGCAGTGTTTGTCCCAATATATAAAGGCAAAGGTTCGCAGCAGGAATGTCAAAATTATCGCGGGATCAGCCTTCTTAGTGTTGTTGGAAAAATGTATGCCAGAATTTTAAATGACAGAGTAGTAAATGTGACTAATGACAAGATATGGGATGTGCAAGCGGGATTTTGGAAGGGAATGGGATGTACGGATCTTTCTTTAAGTCTTTTCCTTGCGCTGCGTCACCGAAAAATGTCTGGCACAAAACCAGAAGGTGTATTGCGCGTTCATAGACTTGGAAAAGGTGTATAATAGGGTGAATAGAAAGGAATTATGGAAGGTGTTATCCATGTATGGGGTGGACAACCGTACAATAAGGGCTCTGAAATCCCGGTATAGGGGTTCTAGAGCCTGTGTCCGAATCAATGGTGCCTATACGGACTGGTTTGACATCTCCCAAGGTGTCAGACAAGGGTGTGCAGCCTCGCCCTGGTTGTTCAACTTATTCATGGATAGCTGCATGAATGATATGAGAGAAACTGAATGCGGGATCGATATGGTAGGAGTGCGTCTTAAGTGCCTCTTATTTGCTGATGATCAAGTAATTCTTGCATCATCGGCGAATGAGTTGCAAGAAATGATGGACTGCATAAACAAGAGCTTTAAAGCGAAAGGTATGAATGTTAAAGCAAGAAAGACGAAAGTGAAGGTGTTTGAAAGAGATGAAAGTGTGACTGAGTGTAATATTACGGCTAGAGGTGAAATTATAGAGCAAGTTAAAGAATTTTTATATTTGGGTAGCGAATTTACAAGGGACGGAAGATGTGAGGGAGATACTGAAAGGAGAGTGACTGCGGGACATCGTGTAAATGGAGCACTGTGGGCGTTTATGAACGGTCAGACGGTGCCAAAAGAGGCGCGATTGGCGGTTCACAATGGAGTGCTTGTCCCTACGTTGATGTATGGAAGTGAGAGCTGGGTATGGCAGAAAAAGCGTGAAAGTAGAATTAACGCAGTTGAAATGCGATCACTGCGCAGTATGTGTGGGGTAAGACTGATTGATAGTATTTTCTTGGGTTTGGGTTACGAGCTTCAACATGTCAAGCAAGTTCTGCAAGAAAACAAGCTCCGACCGCCGCTCCAACATCACAGATCTACGAATAACAAGCCAGCCACAGTAGAAAGACAACCTGCTGTCCTCCCATACATCAAGGGCGTGACCGACAAGATTGGCTACATCTTGAAGCGAGCTTCAATCAAAACTTTCTACAAGCCGCCAACGAAGATAAGCCAATTTATTACCATCTGTCAAGAGTCAGTTACCCTTACAAGAGGCCGGGGTTTACAAGATAGACTGTGAGTGTGGGCTCTCATACATTGGACAAACCAAGAGAAGCATAGGCATTCGACTAAAGGAACATATAGCTGACATTAAACACAAATGCTCGACGAAGTCTGCTGTATGTGAACATGTAGAACAAGGAACCAACCATTACCTACGATTTTATAAACCGCAGATACTCGCAAAAAAACATCGCTTTATTCCAAGAATGATACGTGAAGGTATTGAAATTAAAAAACAACCTAATTTCAATAGGGAAGATGGTTGGAATGTTGCTCCAGCTTGGGACCCTGTTATCAGGCTAATAAAACCCAAGAAGGACAAAGTCACCAGAAGATGACACAGTGAGCACATTCTGCGTAGATAGTAACACCAATAGTTGAAAAATGTTCGGGTACTTCGAAATACCCGAACCCGAATACTATAAATTATCTCGAGATAACTTTTAAATTCAAGACAAAGACAAATATCACCTCAGTCTGCCGTGAACATAAATCCTGTAAAGAATTCGAAAAAATGTAGTTTCTAGATCATTCGGTTTAAATGTAATAACTAATAACCAGTGAAACCAATATAACGCGATAAAATCCGTAAACTGTAGTTTAATTTCAAACTGATTGATAGAATTCCCAATGCAACTAACTATACGAAAGAGCTGTGGACTGAAAGAAGATGTTGTGATAAGGATTTAGAAAGGAATGCTTAGGTGGTTTGGACACGTGGAGCGAATGAGTGAAGAAATAATGACGAATCAGATATACAAGTATAAGGCAAATGTGTGATGGCAAGTCGGTCGCGGCAGACCTCGTCGGATATTTGTCGACCAAATTGAAGACATCCTAAGAAACGGAAAGGTCCGAAGTACCCGAAACCGGCGGGCATGTATGAACAAAGTAACGAGTGTAGAGGAAGCGCGTGAGGTTTGTAAGGATAGGCGCAAGTGGCGTTCTGTTGTCTCTGCCTACCCCGACGGGAAAAAGGCGTAAGTACATGTATATATATTACGGTATGTACGTATGTACAATTTGTGAGCATAATGCATTGAGTTTGAACGGATATCAGACAATTACGTTGCTTCCAAACTTTGCCCCAACAACGAAACATAGGAACGGAATGTTTAGTAGAGCGGTGATAATATTATGATTGTGCGAATGGCGTTGTCACTAGGTCGACAGTCGTGAATTCGATCCCCACACAAGGCAACAGTTTATGTGATTCACAATGTATTATGGGTTTGGGTGTCCTTGATGTCTTGTTGGTGTCAGTACCACATTTTTAACTTTCGTGCGGCAATTTTCTTTAAGATTGGCAAATATTCCTAACGACTGATCCGGTTTATCATGCTATCAACTAGCTTAGCTTTACCACTAAAATGCCAAAAATTCTTAACAAATAAAGCTTATATTTTAACTCTGCACAGCGAGTCAGTAAAAACCTCGGTACAAATTATTATTAATGATTAAAACTGTAATTGGTACCTTAGACCACCCACCGTGTGCAAGTAAGCTTTGAAATAAAATTGCTATAATATTTACCACTAATTAAAGCTTATGGTAATTAAATTGGCAGTAATTTCGTGCACTTTGTTATACACTGAGTTTGCGTGTAATTTTAATGAGTGAATAAATGTTTCCCAGGTTTGAGGTTTGTAATAAAGATGCAAGCTAAATATTCTTTTTTATTCGATTTTAAAAGACACCTTGAAATATGATGATGACTTTTTAAATTTCTTCAGGTAGATTGAGAAAAAGCAGCGTCATCAACAAAGCTGTTAACACTATATGTTTAAAAATAGCTTGTTAAATATTTTGTTATGTATTTCCAGTCTCTACGTAATAAATATTCTAAAGAAGAACGATTTTCCTGTGTCAGAGACAAGCCTTATTGAATACACTGTTAATATAATTTCATTAGCTAATTTATGTCACCTATAAGAGGTAACGAGACTTACAAGTGTTTGTAGCGCTTTAAAAAGAAGCTAGCTTATCTGCGCAACGTTCAACGTTCTGTTCACAAAGAGTACGAACATGGCAGGTTAAAGACATAGGATAATGATTTCATATTTTATCTAGTACTAGACTTCATGCACGGCTTCGCCTGCGTGAATTATACACTTCAGGCCTCCTCAGGAATCACAGTGTCTATTGTTGAAAAGCGTATAGAAATCCGCTCAGTAGTTTTTTAATATCTATCATACAGACAGATAGGAAAAAAGGGTGATTTTTATAATATGTAACCTACTTGTTTAGAATATTTTCTGTATTAGTAGCGTCACTCTTGAGTATGCTTAGCCGCGAGGGACGTGCTTTGCAGCTACGAAATCATCAATGACTTTTTAATCTAAATATTCAGCTTTCTAGAAAGAGATAGCTACACCAACTAATAAGGCTATCTCTTTCGTACACATTGATTATAATATGACAGCTGTCAAAAGAATAAAAGCAATTATCCCTTACATATTCAACACGAGGACGCTGGTCGTTATAGCTCGTTATCAGTGTATTCGAAATATCCGTATGCCTATGATTACATCTAACTGTGGGCCACGTACGTCCTGACGAAATTAATGTCGCTCACCATCATGTTTGACAGCACGATGTAAGGCATGAGCGACTGCGAGGGTAACATATAAAGATAATAGGTAAAGAAAAAGGCAGGTACGTTATTTCTTTACCCGCACTAGGAATAAATCCCGTATTGCCGATACTTTACAAACAACCATTCAACGAACTCAAAGAACACCAAGGTGTTCTTTGAGTTCGTTGAATGGTTTGATTGTTGTTTAGAGTCTTGACCCTAAACAACAATTTATGCACTACATATACAAAATAGCGTTGTAGGAATCGAACAAACGAAACTCGACGCAACCTTAAGCGAGGCGACAATTTAAACCACTACATTATCCGTCAAATTCTATTACATTGTCGCTAGACTTGAAGCATAACGCCCGAAGAGAAAGGCGGCGCCGCCGTTAACCAATCCCGGGCCGCCAGAGCATAGGGAGGTCTGGTGGCCGATTAGGAGTAGGTTGCTCGGGGAAGCTGCTAGTCTTGCCATAAACTAGGAATACGGTGCCAGGCGTCGCGTAAGCGATAGGGTCAGTAATGACATTTGTAGCTTGCCCTGTGATTGGGTCGGGTTAGACAAGATGAAATGGGAGGAAGACTGAACAGTTCCTGTACTCAATGTTCATTCCTGTAGGGCGTGGTGGTATCTTAAATTTCCCGTAGAGACGGAGATTCGAAAGGATTTTCCACCTCGTAACAATAAAAAGGCTTGAGGAACAAAGAAAATAGATAGACACACTTCAAACCTTTTTAAGTGTGTTACATTATGTTCTTGACATTACCAGCATGTATGCGACTAAATATAAAGATAATAATAATTTATAGAAAATAAATAGCAAAATAAACCAGTCTTCTCATTACTTGCGCCCTGTAAAACAATCGAGTGGAACAAACAAACGAGTAGTGACCCCAATTAAACCACGATGACGGGACAAAACACGTGCGTCCGGCACGTACCCCGCCCCAATACCCGCGAATTTGTGGCCTAAGTCATACAACATTATTGAGGATTTA
This sequence comes from Euclidia mi, assembly GCA_944739405.2. Taxonomy (NCBI): domain Eukaryota; kingdom Metazoa; phylum Arthropoda; class Insecta; order Lepidoptera; family Erebidae; genus Euclidia; species Euclidia mi. The sequence goes on along the minus strand of OX123196.2, from coordinate 53,237,616 downwards.
AATTGAACTACGGAAATGGATTTAAGGGTCGTTGGTATCGAGGAGTGAGTTCAAAAGAAAGAAAATAAATTATAGATATAAATCAATCAGCCTATCGCAGTCCACTGCTGGACATAGGCCTCTCCCAACACGCGCCACAGCACACGCTCCTCAGCCCTCGCCATCCAGTCTGTCCGAGCCACCGGGTTCAGGTGTCAATAATTGGTACTTACACAATAAATACAACGAGTTTCCTGTTTCAAATTGGTCCCAAGGTCGCGTTCGAATAACGTCTCTAGCTATTTCATACATTTCAAATTTGTCGTCACTGCAAGAAAAGTTTTGGCAGTGACTTTGATTTTTTCAGAATAGATACTTTTTGAAAAGAAAAGAAAAAGAAAATATTTATTTATGTCACAAATGGCACACATTATAAATTAAAAAAATGGAAATCAAAAAAATAAAATTAGGTAATACAAACTTAAACAAAAGTCTAAATTAAAACAGAAAATAAAAACACAAAAGTAACATTTCAGTATGGTAGAATATTTTTGCTGCTCACTGGCAACACCATGCTTACCCGGCCAACCAACTGGGACCCGGCATAATCACAGCGGAAAGCGGAAATAGTACTGAGATACAATAATAAATTAGTGTCAGTGAGTAGCGATATCAATTTAAAAACATTTAAATTTATTTATCGAGGAGTAGCTTACAATTACAAAATCTACGAACACAAACTAGTATATTTTTTATTAGGGTTCCGTAGTAAACTATGAGGAAGCCCTATTGTTTCACCATGTCCGTCCCTCCGTCTGTCCGTCTGTGGTTTTACGGAAACTATATGCAATAGAGAGCTGAAATTAGGCATGGTTATACATTGTAAACACACAGACAAAACGGTACGATAAAATTTTGAAAAATGTTACGTTTACTGGTAGCTCTACTACACCTAAATGAGGAAGCTATTTTTTCGCAACATTGTATGGGATATTGTAAGATAGGTAATTCAAAATCTGGGGTTCACTTTAACCGTTTTTTTTTTGAGATGTTACAATGCTTATCTCTTCCGAAATGTAAAGGAAATATGAGTACGCAAATTAAATTACCTACCCTCAATTATGACGTTACAGCGGTAAGTTATACATTTAAGTCAGTTAACAACTTTGACTTGGTTCTTAGACTCTTTCACAAGGAATGCATGCAAATTAGCAAAGGACTGCAATGGCATTAACGAAATATGATTTCATTAGAGAAGACACGTATCGGAAAATTGTTTGTTTTGTCGCAATATAATGCAAATTACTTAAGGAGGCCAAAACTGTTGAGTTGTACCGCTGTATGTTTGCGGTACCCGGAAGGCCGTGTTAATAAGTATTTACGTTGGCTGAATGGGGTTAGGTTTGAGGTGTAGCATTAAAAGAGTTAAAATAAGTTGATTTTCTAAGTAAGACAGCAAAGAAGAAACTATTCTTGAGATACCAGCAAGACAATTACAACTTTTTATGATAACTCAACATTTAAATTTGTCATAAAATAATCAGACTGTACTTTAACACAATACACGACGTTCATTAACTGTCTCTCTTCTGGGTAGAGAATGACCTCTTCTAACAGAGATTATGCTAAAAACACAGTCCACACGAAACTAGTGTGTATTGGCACCCTTTACATATTTTTCGAAAACTCTTAGTTATTTAGCTTTCCTCACGATGTTTTCCATCACCGTTGAGCGTGATTGATTAATCACAAAATTAATAATTTAATACGCACTTAACTTTGGAATGTGAGAGTACGAAGCGTGGCGTTTCTGAATCTTATCAACACCATAATCTATCAGATCTATTTGTGATTCTAAACCATCCAGGGCCTAACGAAAACTGTTGATACATTTTATAGTTTTTAAAACACGACGCCCACACTAGGAATAAGCCTGTGTTTTATAAATATGCAATCAACAGACAATTTAGGGATTAGACATAGCCTCGATTGGGGGTCCAACACACAATACTGGGCGCAGTTCTAACAATAAAGCGACAGCAGAAACCACTATGCCATAAGACCACACAAAATAAAATTGCTAAAGATAGATTAAATATCAAAATGTCTATGTAAGAACATACCGTTAAAATTATTCAATTTCAACGTCTTAATATCCCAGAAGCAAACGATCCAACTTTACAGGACCAAGTCATCAAGGTGCCATCTCTTTGTATACATAGATGACACTTAGACTCCAATTTCAGCTGACGATATTCAAATAAACATGGTATTAGCATAAAACGGGCTTCGAGAATGTTCTTGTTACTTAAGGTTATATTCAATATGCAGCCATTATTACATCCAACCGTTATACCTCAGCCCTTAATGGCACGTTTAACGACACATTTGCAAAACCTTTCTTTTTTGAATCATTTTGACGGCATTGCTTTATAATAGCTTCTATCTGATTGCATGTATGGAGTTTTTGCCAAGGTTTCATTTTCTTTTCATGGGGTTTAAAAGCCAATTAAATCAATAAAAGAAAGGAAATAAGGCCATACCTAAGTAAAATTTCATACCATTGGACAATCAATGAAAACTCAAGCGTCTATTAACAAATCTCCATAAGAATGCGCCATAAACGCAGTAAGCAAACATTCGACTACTTCAGCTTTCAAAACACATGGCTCTATTAGTGCTATATGCACTAATAGTAAAGAAAATATCCTAACGCGTTACATCCTTTCAAATCCTGTTTTATTCTATCAAAAAAATATCAATACTCTTTTTACCGTTTGCGCTAGCACTGCAGGCTGTCACATGTTATATCTTTGCTGTCAAGCCTCCTTTTGTCTGCTTTTATTGGCCATACAGCAAAGCACTGTTTAGGTTCATCATCGACATCTTACATAATTATATACCGAATGACTTGTTCGGTATATATGGACTGACTTTCTTCGTAAAGCCAAGCTATTGGAGCTAGAAACATACAATTTGGACAATGGGATCCTTGTATGACGTAAGCACCTACTATGGAAGGAATTTTAATAATCCACCACTAAGGGGAAAAAGCAGAGGTTGAAAATTTCCTTCAAAAGTCGTAAAATGCAGACAGTGTCCATTTTTCGATTCAGAAATATTATAGGCTATCAAATATTACTCCAGGATTACATCCACATCAAAACAATCATTCGGAATCCTTGTATTTTTCATACAAAACATGTATACAGTGATCGCAAGTGACCCGGTATTGACGTGCATTATTCAGTAATCCCCTGAATTATGCATGAGTGTGAAATTAGCCGGTGTACGCACAACGCAAATGAGTTTCGTTTTACATTTTTATTGCTCTGACACTTTTCTTTTACATAAGATTAAGCAGGCATTAGGTTTGTTTTGAAGTGTCACGCTAAAAGTGAATATTATATTGAGGTGTTAAAATAAGAAAGAAAGGAGACGAGCAAGTCGCAATAAAACGCTGAATTTGAGTATGAAAATGAAGTATGAAATAGATTAAAACTAAACAATACTTAAACCAAGAAAGCTTAAGTGTAACCTAAACTGTATCCCAATTGTAGCAACCAAATCGAAGTATAAGTGACAAAATACGATACTGGACTCATGTTGTCTTTATTGTTGATCGGATACGGCCCAACGGCCCAGCGAGCGGATGGGAAGCGGTACGTTTTATATGTAAAAAGAAGAAGGGATATGGAATATCATCTATGTATAGATAGGTATCATGGCTATTAAGAGCCGATGATTGAATGGACGCACCGGTGTCCTCACACTAAACGAAATATATCAGTACTAGAGGATGCCTGGGGTTACACCCGCGTTTTTTAAAGCTACTGCTCCGCTTCCGTCATTCATAGCGCGATGCTATATAGCCTATAGCCTTCCTCGATAAATGTACTATCCAACACTGAAAGAATTTTTCAAATCGGACCAGTAATTCCTGAGATTAGCGCGTTCAACCAAACAAACAAACTCTTCAGCTTTATACATTAGTATAAGATTTTGCCATAATATTTGAGCCGTTAGTACTTCCCCGGATACAGATACAGCCTATCTACATCGAACTTAGGTAGTTCATTTCTGACTAGGGTTTTTATCCAAATAAGAGTAAAACTGTTCACCAAGACTCTCACCTTTTAAGAAGTTTTCAGGCTATTGATAATTCATCACTTGTCAACTGGGATACAGGAAATATTACATCGCGTAAAATTATGCTAGCCAGGTTATAAAGACATATTCATAGTATAATTAATTCTCTAAACCTGTCTAAATTACCTGGAAAATAATTAAATATAGCAAAAACATTCGGTTTTCTTAAATGAAGAAATCCTTCAGACCCCAATCTACAACGAAACAAATTAAGTAATTAAAGTCTCATAATAAAAATGTTACAACCATGGAACCTAATTATAACGTTTTATGAAGCACTTAAATATGCATTTCAATGAAGCTGTATAATAGCCTAGTTGACGAAAAAATTTTTATAAGTCCGTCCTTTAGATTATTCAAAAATAAGCGATAAGTATTTTCTATTTGTAAATTAAACCAAAAATTACCAAGATATAGCTCATTAAAGTTACGTATAACGTCACGCCGTGCTGCATTTTTTCGCACGGGGTGACGTCACACGTAACTTTAATGGGCTATATCTTTGTTATTTTTTATTTAATCGAAGAAAGAAAAAATACGTGTCCAATATTTTTTTATAATCTAAAATACGGATTAAATAAAATGTAATTATTTTGACCCCGGAAACTACCCTATTCTTATTAATTGATCAAACGACACGACTGAAACGAAAAGCATTTAATCTATTTGCATTTTTATTGTTTCTCCACCCACACATATTCTTTAATATAACGGATCCTGGTTGATCACGTGGCAATGCCGGGAAATCCCTTCTTAGTGCATCAATAAGGTCTCCAAGGAACATACATGCTAATTGGTTGAAATTCAGCTATTTGCACCTAATACGCTATGCGGTATCTGTCAGTGAGTCAGTAAGGCAAAAATAAATCATTTTCAGTTAAGATTATACCAAACTGGTAGGGATGTCATAATAATGTACTCCTACAGATCTTGACAAGATCCGTTGAGTCAAGGTACACTAGGCACGTTTCTCATTCTATCGAAGAATTATCAATATAGGGTCAATTTGACACCAGACATCGAGATAAAATCCTTCAAAAAGCGTGGCAACGTAAAGACCAGGATACTCAAAGCCACAATCTGATGTTTTGGAGGATGGAGTGTGTAACGGTGTCATCTGAAGGAGCCCTTTACAAAGCCTAAGCATGTGCCCATAAAAATAACGCATGTCCCTGGGTGAAGGGAAATATTTTGCTTTTTCTTGAGATTTTATAACCATGTTGTTACTTTCATGTTTTTCAGACTCGTTGAGAAAGCGAACGTGCAATCAACGGTCACAAAGAACACCTGTATTTGCAATTTGGATCGGACTAACCATTATACTTTTTGCTACTACTAGCTATAGTAACACCGATTCTTCGTTATCAATGGAACAAAAGCATTCTCTTGACAGCTGCAAAGAAAACATTTACAAAGACATTTCATCTGGAAAAGTCCAGCCCAGTCCAGCCACCCTGAAATGACAAATCAAAAAAACGATCGAAAGTAGAGGTAATTTTTGACGTAGCACCAAAATGAGACAGACATTTCGGGATAGTGGTATCGCATCGACGATACGTAATCATGTCAACTTGAGTGCGGACGAACTCGACATTTTGACAAAATGTGACGTCACTCACATATCGAAATTGATTCTGATGAATCCTATAATCCGTATAAATTAAAAATCAATCAACATATTGCAACTGTATGTAAATATTATTAACATTTTAACTTCAAAGGTTTAATTTATATGCAATATTGATTTTACCATGTTTATGATTAAGGGGATATTAATGTGTGATTCGTTTTATTGTTTGGACAAGTTGAAAATTATATGACAAACTTATAGATTTGAATGTGACATTATAATCATGACCAATTGATGATCAAATAACATGAAATGATTTGATTGTATATTCAAACATAGCCTCTTACATTCGAAATACCCTTGCGCAACAAATGCGAATGTATTCTTTAGCATTCGCCTAATATTAGTAATTGCTTTTCGTAACACATGCAGCAATACAAGCGGTTTTTGAACTTCTACTTAACACTCACAAATTGGTCGAGACTTGTCTGTAATTAGATTGATGTAATTATAGATGAATCTGTCTCAAAGAATTTCTCTTCAATATAAAATTAAATGAACATTCAAAATACATCTCTTCTAAGGTCCTAACTATATGCGCGACAAATTGGCAAATGTTTTACATCTGGTGCAGGTGTAGGTAACTATCCTTGACTACTAACACATAGCTTCCAAAAACTTTTACGTTTTAAAACAGACAACTGCTCCACTAGACATAAATCTAATGCGGCGAGACACTTTACAAACACTCAATCAAAGGACACAAATTAAAACAGAATCAAAATAACATTTTGTAGATCACACAATGTACCGTTTCATATCCGGGGTACCGCATAATAGAGTTTCTACTAAGTTCTCATCTCATACATCCTTATTTTATTTTCACTAAAATATGATGAAGATGATGATGTGTTTACAACGACATCCACTATGGATAATAGCTTCGCTGCAAAACTATTAAAGACGACAAAGGCGCTTAATGTGCGACAAATAAACATCATTGTTATTTTATCTTAGCCCTTATTATACTTCGTTGGAACAAAGTATACTTAGTATTTATTTAGAATGTAGTATAATTACATGATGTACTATTTTCTGCCTGGGGCTGTCCCCGCAGGAAGTAAAAGCTGTGCTACCGAAAAGTTTCATTAAAAGCCGTTCACTAGTTTTTACGTGAAAGAGTAACAAACGTCTATGCATCCATCTACAGCAACGTTCACGTAGTAGTCTGACAGTTATTTGAGAAGCTAACATTCTGTCAAATCTGGTTCGTCTAAAAAGCGGATGTATTTTTAATTTATTAGGTGTATTGCCCAAAATGTGATTAAATGAGCTAAAATGGCTAAACACACATATTTTAATTCTGTGCTATACCTCAATTTCTCTCCAAGAAATTCTTCATAAATTTGCCCCGAGCAGCATTATATTACCGAATGTTTCACTATCCAATGATGGCATTGATCAAGTATTACGATACTTTGAAAGAAAGACTAGCAGTAAAGGTTAAAACATCGATAAAACAGTTATTATCGCGATTATGGTTCGCAGGTTATAGGCTCAAGTTTATACATAAAGAATGTGTAAGATTATGTGAGCAATTTCGTTTTTACGACACGCGTGTGTCATGTTACCATTGTCTTTTCCAAATTGGGAAGATGAATGTACTGAATGTCTATAACAAATAATAATAATAATAATAATTTAGATATATGAAAGAAGAATAAAGTTCCAAAAATATACCGATACATTTTATCCTATTATCTAGCTTTCGAGCTACTAGCTGTGTCAGTTCTAAGACGGCATCTTCAGTCGATATACCTGTCCGAAAGCCGTACTGATTGTCAGCTATTATTTTGTATTTCTCTAAAAAAGATCTTAACCGGTTGTTAAGAATCTTCTCCAAAAGTTTAGAGAGTGTGGGCAGAACAGATATGGGACTATAGTTGTTGAAACAGATTCTGTCCCCTCCCTTGTGAATTGGATGTATTATGTATAGCTTTTTTGAGTGAGTTTGGGATTATACCAGTTTGTAAGCAAATATTGCAGAGGTGAGTTATTACCGGCACCAATACAGGACGACTATTTTTTAATATCAAAGCCGATATTCCGTCCCATCCTAAAGCGCAGTCATTCCGCAATTATAAAATCAAAGACTCTACTTCGGCCTCATCTACCTCGATTATACCGAATGAGTTTACGGGCGAGTGTAACGCGTCATATGTTTGCCGATCCGCAGATTGATGTAAGTTATCCCCTGATATAATTTCTTCGGCCATGTTTTTCCCCACCCTACCAAAAAAATTACAAACCTCCTTTAGTGAAGTTATGGGATTGCCCTGTAATTTTAAAAGTTCTACTGGACTATTGCAATTTCTTTGGGTGTTGGTTATTGTTTTAATAGTTTTCCATAATGCCTTAGGATTACTGCTAGCTTTATCAAGTTCATTCTTTTCGTAGCAAGTTTTCAGTCTTCGAAGAAGCAAATTGCAATAATTTTGATAACGGGTGTAGGTTATTTTTAATATTAGATTGTCTGGTGCTTTTTTTGTTTAGGCGTGCAATTTATCCCGATGTCGAGTACATTTTAAACTCAAACTCAAATATGTTTATTTCCATAAAAATGTTTAAATTTTTTGGACACGTCAGAAAGTCATACAAAAAAAAAAAGTAACTTTAAATGCATATTAACATAGTTGAGCATTGAAAAAAATGCCTGTTCAGAAAGTAGAGCCTCGTGAGAAGAATCAGGCAAGAAACTCCGGGCCACTCTTTTCTACGTCTTGATTCTATACAATTTAAAAACTTAGTAACTACATTGAATTTTTCATAAGTATATGAGCTGGTGTGTCTATAATGTTGTTGTCAATTAATAAGGCTTTTTTAATAATAATATAAAAGTACTTACTAGCATATTACTTAAATTTTGAATATTGCTTGGCACTTTATTGTAAAAGCGCACACATTGGCCTTGAAAAGATTTTTTTATTTTCTCTAGCCGGGTAGCCGGCACTACTAGCTTACTCTTATTTCTAGTATTTAAATTGTGGATATCACTTTTTCTTATTCTTCTTCTTTAGTAATCCAGGTGTCATCCACGGTTTTAACGTTCTGTTTCGTCTTGAGATTTTTATTTGTTTTGTACGTGTAGACATACCTGATTTTAATATATATATGAATTTATTCATAGCTAAATTTGCATCCGTTATTGTATAAATAGTTGTGAAGTCAGTGTTCTCCAACTCTAGTTTGACTGCTTCATAATCTACTCGGCTATATGTATGGTGTTTATTTCGAGTGGGTTTCACGTTGGCCCTAGATAGTAACAGAGGTTTGTGGTCTGTGATGTAAGAATTTATTACAATTGTTGTTGCCTGTAAATTAGTTTTCAAGAGAAAGTGATCTAAAATGTTTTCTAGTCGCGTAGGAAATGAAAGGGCCGGCAGGAGTCCATGCGAGGCGTTTAAAATGAGATAATCCAAACTCCGATCGCTTATATTATATTACCTTATATCTAAATTTAAGTCGCCAATAAGGGCGATATTTGGGCTATGGATGCTTTCGTAAACATTATTTAAACTAGTTAGAAAGCTATCAAAATTTTCTCTTGAGTTGTATGAAGGTGATCGGTATACAGCCACTAATGTCAGTTTGTTGTCGACATGACATGCTAGGCAGTTCCCACCCTTAAAATTTGGTTCCTATACCGTGATTGGCAATCCCAGTCTGGAATATATTATTACGCCATCATTTTGGTTGCAATTATTTCTAGTAGCGTGTGACTGAAAATCCGTTATAATGGGGATGTTATGGACCTTACTGAGCAAGCATTACGTGAGGATGATTATGTCAACGTTCATATTTATTGAGTGTAGTAATACTTGTAGTTGCTCGAGATTTTTATTTACGCTGCGTATGTTGAGATGTAATAGTTTTAAGTCATAAGCGGTTTGACTGAGATAATTTAAACATTCCTCCGGATTACAATTATATGAGTTGCCTACACTAATTTGCTCAAGATCATTGTTAATAAAATTTAAATTGGCAATTTGAATAATGTAAACTTGGTACATAGTATTAGAACAGCTTTCGTCTAACGGGTGTGGGGTTTTGAAACCGTAGTTATGGTATAACAGATTATATAGGTAATATAACTTTTCAGTATAGAGTGGTACAAATTGTATAGTAAGTGGGTGGTGTTTGGTGGTGAGCATGTGTGTTGTGGTTGTTGTGAGTGTTTGTAAATTGAGGTGACATATGAAATATAAAACAGTTATAAAATAATATTTTAGAGTAGAACAATAAGGCAAAGATAGTTTACATAGTCAGATATCTGTGTTACCTATATCTTGCAGACTCTTATCACAACTAATGAGTATATGTTTTTCACCTTCGCATTTTCGCAAAAAGATATTTCCATTTGAGATCCAACAGTATTTGTAAGCATTGCTTTTGGCAAATTCACGAGCTTGATAAAATAGCTTCTTCGTGCTACTCGGCAGTTGTTCGGTAACATAGACATAGGTTTGCCTTCCCCTGGTATACCCATGTCTGATGTGTTAATTTTTCCTTGTTTTGGTTTGTCTGTATTGAATGATCTCACCGCAGATATCAGGGCTTGTTTTTTCTGAACGGAAGTAAAAATCGACAATTATAGGACGTGGGGTGGCAGAGCTGAGTGATTTACCTGGTAGCCGATATATGTCCCGGTTCTCACAGTCTGAAACAGGTATTCCAACAACCTCGCCTATTTTACGAACCGTCTTTATTAGGGTTGAACAATATTCCGCGCTATCCTGTGGTATATTTCTAACTTCGACCCCGGACGAGCGTGATTAATGCTTTAGGTCTATTATCTTGCGTTCTAGGTTTTCTATATAATATCTTTGTTGGTTTTGGCGCTCTTTTCTAAGATCCTCAATTTCCTAAATAATAAAAGTTTGTTCGCTTTAAAAACACATTCAGGATTTATTAATGCCTGCGTTACTGCATTTTATAGTCCACCGCTGGCCTTATTTGCTTTACAGCAGCACCAGGCCTGGCGCACTTCGCATTTTAGGTACAAACTTACAAGTACCTCGGCCGACCATGTCTACATGGTTGGATTAGTGGGCTGCCGCGCGCCGCTCACATTAGACGTCACGCATCGAGTGCGACCGCTCCGTATTCTCACGCGCCGTGTTCGAATATTGTTCAAATTATACAAACGCCTTTAAGGCGCTGTTATACCTTAGAAGCCGTGAAACACCTAATTTTTCGTCGCGCAACTAGCCATAACGGTACATACTACAAGCTTGCAAAAAATAGAGCTTATAGTCAAAAGTCTGAACAAAAGACTTTTGAAAGAATTTTTCATGTATGTAAAATAGAATCACGGCAAAAAAATCACAAAAACAAGGCAGAAAATAATCTTTCGTCTCACTGTTTGCAATATTTTGCTCGTAAGCTGTCATATTTTATTTAATAATATTGTAGGAAACCTAATGAAGTAAAGAATTACCATATTTATTTCCATATTATACGTGTATATTTTGTAAAATTAAATAAAATCTGCCAAACGTCTATGATTTTGACGCTCGGTAGATCCCATCAATATCAAACGCTTCGGCAATTTAAACCTTATTAGCATAAGCGGTGTACTGAGTGTCAGTTGCTAGTTTACGCCCCGCCCAGACTTCATCATTCGGCTATGAGCCCTGTGAGAGATAGGTCATGTCGCTTGCGTCTCCGCTGCACGAAATTTTACGTAAACTTGTTTGTTATTGTAATACGCCGATTTGAGTTCGTAATTTCATGTTTTATGTTATAGACTGAATACTTTGAATCAAATAGGCGTTTCATGTGACTATGGGCACATATAATTAGGGCCTAAGTTTATATTCTTGTTGGGTTTAATGTGTTATTGTTTCTATGCTTATAAATATATGATTAGAAGAATAAAATATGGACAATTAGAGAAATAAAGTTCTACGAAGGATTTGCACAAGAAAGCTTCGTAATAAAATAGAAATTCATCCATGGCTAAGTGATTATGAAATATGAAACATTTTCACACAAATTATTTTCATAAGCCTTTTATGACTGACTATGTTATACATTAGCGATTATACATAATATAATTATATAAATTATTCTCACAATACATAGCTGCCACAGTTTTCAATATTTGAAAGAGTAATAATGTAAAATCGAATCATTTTATGTACCTACCTATATTGCAAATTCATTAGCTTGTCAGAGCGCCTGGAGCGCTAAGATGCCGCCACGGCGAACAATATGGCTAACAGCCCTAATATGGCGCTCCGCAGTCCGCACGCAAGCGGTAACGAATGTTGTATTATTGTGTTGTGAACATAAACCTTTTTAGGTACATCGGGTACAACTTTGATTATTCATAAACTATTAGGTATGTCTCAGTACATCTAATATCTTTTTAATTTCTAAATCAATCAGTTATAAGTAAGAAGGTGACTCTCTGTTTGCTATAACACCAGTTATAGTATTTTTTTTTTATAATAAAGTACCTAACTAATTATCTTTATTGTAATTACAGTGAAGTTAAAGTTAAAGTTTAGCAACGTCTTACACACATTTGACTGCAGTAATTCCTAACACGATTTGTTCAAGAGTGATAAGCAAAAAATACACGAGGGATAGCAGTGACTGGTTCGAATTGCGTAAGAATATGTTGACAGATTCAAATTTTGGTATAGTGGTAAAAAGAAGAGATAACAGCAGTAAAGCCAACTTAGTAAAAATTATTTTGTGCAAATAAAATATTTGCAATGTAAAAGCAGTTGCGCATGGAGTCTAAAATGACATACATACATACATAACGTCACGCTCTTTATCCCCGAAGGGGTAGGCAGAGGTGTATTTCTACACCCACTTTTCGCCAGATATACTTTAGTCCCACGTAATAAGGGGCGAGCCTATTGCCGTACCGGGCACATTCTAGACTCCGTGCTGCTACTGAGAATTTCGTGACAGAAAAACCCAGTAACACTGCCCGACCCCGGAATCGAACCCGGGACCTTCCGATCCCACGCGCACATTTATGCCGCGAGACCAACGAGGCAGTCGTATAGGGTTTGACGTCGAGTTTTCCGTCTCTACGCAAAGATGGTATTTGCATCGTGTTATCCCTTAGTCGCCTCTTACGACACCCACGGGAAGATAGGGGGTGGTGACACTTATATTCTATGCCGTCAACCACACGGCTAGAGTCTAAAATGAACCACTGGCTTTGCAACAACTGGCGAAGCAAGAAAATGTAACAATAGAGCCTTGTGGATTATCCGTTTATCGGTGCCATGCCAGATGGATTAATAGGTCCAAACACGATTGTGGAAATTTAATGTTCTATAGTTGCCTATAAGAATGGCCTGGAGAATAGTATAAGAGCAAATAAAAGTCAAATATGGTAACATGATAAAAATGTTAACTGACTAGTCTAAACAAATATTGTAATTGTTATTACCAAATTCAGGGGCAACACCACGTTACACGCAAACAAAAATGTTTATTTGCTGTGTGGAGTGGCGAAAGTATACCACTAAAAATAGAAATGATAGAAAGAGATGATGTTTTCTGGGAGACGAAAATGAAAAAAAAGCTTGTGGCGTTTTATATGAATTGGCAGTTGCCTGAAATTCTTGATTCTCGTCGAGCTCAAGGGATGGCATTGCGAAATCACGGAGAAGAAAATGTCTCATCAGTGCTTGAAGTTTCTACAATACCAAGAAAGGAAAGTAAATGAAAATGTGCCTTGTGAACAACAGCAAATAATAAGTATTGAAGGCTCATCACACTGCCTTTAACTTTCGATGAGAATAAAGAAAACCTACCGGGTCGTAGCAGACAGCTAACTTTTGATGAGCTGTAAACTCTGATTTCGATAGTAAATGATAAATAAATATCTTTTAATATTTATTTTCTTTGAAACAACACAAAAATATAAAAAAATTCTTTCGCTTAAAATATTTAAGCGAAAGAACTTTTTTATATTTTTTCATACAAACATGTATGAGGAGAGCCAACGAAAAAGCAGTAACTCAAATTTTAATTCTATAATTTGGGTTGGGATTCGAAACGAGTCGCCTGAATTTGAGGGTATTGATGGTGTAGGGGGCTTAAGGGAGTTAGTTTTGATCCCCTAAAAGTAATTTTGGCTGCCGGAGTTGCGTCTAAATATGTTTAAACAATTTCCAAAAATTCTTAGTAGTAACTCAAATTTTAATTCTATAATTTGGGTTGGGTTTCGAAACGAGTCGCCTGAGTTTGAGGGTATTGGTGGTGTAGGGGGCTTAAGGGAGTTAGTTTTAATCCCCTGAAAGTAATTTTGGCTGCCGGAGTTGCGTCTAAATATTTTTAAACAATTTCCAAAAATTCTTAGTAGTCGTTTTTATACTTTAGTACAGTTTTACAAATGTCATTTTTAGGTTTTAGGTGGAAAACGTGAAACGAAACGCAAACCCGCCATCTTGGAATGATCATATTTACAGCTAATGTCAAATTTGTGAGTCATTGCTTTCGAGTGCCTAGGGTTAGGTGCGACTGTAATAAGTAACTAAATAGGTTATGTTAGGTTCTCTTTTGACTCTTAATCCGAAAATAGGAAAACAGGAACCTTGCGAAGCAGGGCTCCGTCAACCTTAGTTTATTAAACTAGTGTGAAGAATGTGGAAGTTGGCAGTGCCATACACACCGATGTTTGGAGATTTTTTTTTTCAGAGGAAACCAAGTATTTCCGGCAAGTGAAAATTGTGAGGGCGGGTTCCAAGACCTCCCCTCCTCCCCCTAAATCACTCACAACCCCTAAAAACGGCGACGTATTTCGAAACCTTTACCATAATAATTATACCTATAATAACAATAAAACATCCATAAATAAATAAAATAAATCAACTTTTACTAAACTTCAATTATTTCGTAACTCGCTTTAGTTGAGATACGGCTTTTGCGCTTAGTAGGGCAGTATTGTGGTTTTTAGGTTACCGTAGTCAAAAATTGTAAAAGCCTTTTATATTTTGTAGGATAGTATATATAGGTAGTTTTTTATATATTGCGGGAACCCTTATAGATTCGCCATGTCTGTCTGTCTGTCCGCCCGTATGTCACAGCCAATTTATTGCAAAAACAGATTTGAAAACTGGCAGGAATGGAATTAGGTGTAGGTATTCTATGAACTGCTTCACCATTTTTATACATAAACAAAACAAAAATAATTAGGGCCTCCACATATGGAACTGACTTAATTATTTTTATCATCTTACGGCACGTAGGTATTAATCTACTTTCGTCAACAATAATTGCGTCAAAAAAAATACCTATAACATCTAATGTTACCCAGTTTTGCTCGTGGCTCCACTGACAACAAAAATTGCGCTATGCCTATATTGTACAAACAGATTGATTTATGTAATATAAATTTTAATATTAGTATCTCAATTCAATATATGCTAAAACGTTTTGCTTGCGATTTTGAAATATTGGAATACGGATGTCGCTAGAATACGGCCGCACACCACGAGAATGAAGGGGGGCGCCCCGCAGTAGACGAAGCTAAGCGCCCTTCACCTCTGCTTCACCCCCTCATTTACCAAAACAGTCGCTTAGGACAGCGCCTTAATAACAAAAATGTATCATCACAAGCCTGATGCAAAGTATTGCTCATTTAACGGATGTGTGTCGAAAGCATCTTGAAAATTTGATTTTATTTATTTTACGTGAGCAACTTGAAAATTTGATTTTTTGTTTGTTGAGATATCCCAACGATTATGGTGCCAAATTAAAGATCTAATTCAAAAACCATTTTATCTGTTTGAATCATGTAAATCGGTCCACGCGTTTAGGAAATAACTAAAAATTAGTATAGTGAAAATGTAAACGACCAGAATTTTTGTGGTTTTTGTTCTACGAGCTCAAATAGTGGGATAGGATACTTATAGGATAATTATTTATTATTAGGTGGGTGGTCAAGTAGGTAGATAGACGATGAATAAATATTATAGTAGCAGCGGCAAGTCGACAACCCTAGCGCGCTACTCCGCGCCAGACAGCAACAGCGTTATGGGTTAGAAAAGAGCGGGAACTGTTAGGTGAATATCGCGTTAGACACTGACTGCTTATGCGAGCTGAATTGCACTTTGTTGCTTAGTAGCGAGAGTAGCAATTTCAATAAATTGGTTTGAGAAGTGATCCTTCTGTACTTTAGTACTTGTATATATTCTGTGGCAGCACTATAAGTCGGTATTGTGATTTGGCCGGCGGTATAATATTGGTTTTTTTTACTGTTACTGGTTACTGTTGGTGACATTTTGTATTCTTAATTCACTACATTATCGTATATATCGCATCGGCATTATATAAAAAGTATAAAATATATAAGTAAAGCCCTTCTAGAGTTGTTTTTAAATACAATGAACTTGCTTCTACACTATATCTATTTCTGAATTCCATTCTCAACAATTTAACACTGTGAAATACTTTTTTAATCCACGCAAGATGACCATGATATTGACGCGTTTTTGCGTAGTAGTAAGCTATACCTACAATAACTACATAGGTATATACGAATACGCTGATACTCTAATATACACGACGCCCTATAGGAACACAATATCAAATAGCTTATAACCCAATACACTTTTCAAATATCTGTTTTCCGTAGTTGACAAAAAGAAAACACCTCGCTCAACGGTAATTTCCCCCTAATAATCTCATAGGTTTGTCTCCACACGTCGTGTGTATCACATTATTGGAACATGAACAAACGTGAATCAATTTTCATCTTATTGCTTAAGCGTGACATGTTCGAACGAATGGCGGGGACGCGAGGCCACGAGAACAGCGTTAGGAGAACTATTATTGTGTGAGTTTTAAAGAATGTCACCTTTGATGTAAAGAAAAGATCGAAAGAAGAGAAGAAGAAAAGATAATTGAACTATAAATAATATGGAAAATAATAAGACACTAAAAATCTCGTAACTCTTTTTAGATCATAACTAATAAATAATCACTTCACTTCACAAACGACTGCACAGATGGTCTATATCACAATATTGACAAGAACCTACTAACCCACAGAACAGACAGGACCCGGCAAGGTTAAGACACTTGATTACAGGTCTACTACGCATAGTGAAAAGATTTTGAGGGTGCCGGAGTCTCAGAGCAAATAAAGTAGTCATATCTCTAGCCAGGCCAGTAAAGTCTTTCTCCACTGTATGCACTAGTAGCACCCTTTCAAACAGAACATTTAGTTACCTTTATTTTTCATGTACCCATGTGTTGGAGGCTCGGGTATCGCCGAAGCATTCCTTGTTACTGAGCCCCCCCACTACGACAAGGTGGAGATCTCACGGGGGGAACATTAAGTTACCTTTTTTTTTTTTTGCTGTCGTGTTGGAAAATCCTCATGGACGGTCAGACTCTTATTGACTAAAAACCAACCCGTGCTCCTCATGTACCCATGTGTCGGAGGGTAGGGTTTCACCGAAGCATTCCTCGCTACCCCCGACGGGTGTTGGCCCGCCAGATGATCAGGCGGGCCCCGAACGAAAACCCCTTGGCGGCGGATGAAGGTGTTGGGCTCCGCCGCCAAAACACTCAGCGGCCGCAGAGGATAGGGAGGACGGCAACGCAACACCGTATCTCCCCTTCCTCTGCGGCCCCACCGCGACGCAGCAATAGTGCGCCCCCATTTGATCGCGACCGCGCCCGACTGCGAGGGACAGAAGAACTGTCCCTCGCAGTCGGGCGCGGTCGCGATCAAATGGGGATTCCTGGGATCTCGCTTAGCTTCACCGTGGGTGACCTAACCACGGTTACTGAGCCCCCCCACTACGACAAGGTGGAGATCTCACGGGGGGAACATTTAGTTACCTAGTAATCTGTGCATTACCCGCCTTGAGTCTCGCTCTTGTTATCGCGAAGCTTTATAGTAAGTTTTTATTTGTTTAATGGTAAGTTTTTTTGTGTTTTTAATTTTATAGATGCCACAGACAATCTGATTCGTTAAGTAATAAATCTAGATCACAAATTATCGGTATACTTCCTGTATACTGAGTTTTCCAAACTCGCGATTTCAATGGCTCCAGAATATCTCTCATGTAATATGCATAGCGCCATCTACACACGGCGACGAAGATCATACGTTTTGACATTTACACTATATTTTATTTGGTAACATACAATTATATTTATTTGTAGGTACAGCTACTGAAGCTTACGCGCCGATATTGGTCTGTGATAATAACTCACGAGATCGTTGACATATGGGATGTGGATTCGGCGATCATTGTGCCTAGTCGTGTCGGTAAATGGGCTAATCGCCAAGAGCCTAGATCAACACCTAAAGAGGCTCGTACTAGGCAGCTGGATCCAGTCCTTGATGCAGAAGGCAGTTCTTCAGTAAGTTTCTGTCTCTTCAGAGTAAGTTTCTGTCTCTGAGGCCCTAACCACCGGTGGCTTGGTCCCTGTACCCGACACCGGTGGGTCTCCGCGGTCCCTTTTATATTTCTAAACTTTTTTTTTTAATGTAGTTTATTTATATAAAATTAACTACAAGAAATGTAATAAATAAAGTGAACAATAATAATAATAATAGCCTGGCAACACTGTAAAGTCAACAACCAAATTTTCTTGCATATTTTTATTTTTATTTATATTACAGTTTTACGATACAATTTCTGTGTTTATATAAAAACAAGAAGTTATAATACCTATAAAATATACGGATTTACTTATAAAAGCCGTAACATTTAAGAAATAATATTAGATAAATATACTGAACATATAAAAAATAAAAGCAAGAAATGTTAATATAAATGTTGACCAGAGCCAGGAATGCAGCTGCAGCACGTTTTACACCGCCGGACTCGTCGCTCAGCTCCGCCTCACAGCCACCGGCACCAGCAACAACATCGCCGGTGAGTGTTGAGGCGTCGAGCGCATCTAGCGACGAGTTTTTCTCCCCGCCGTCGTCGCCACCACCTGTCCGCCTGCGAGGGAGAGGCCGGCCACCGAATGGCTTAGGACCCCGAGATTCATCGGTCTCGAACAGGGGCCCCGCTACCGGTGGTGATGTGCACCGCATGAGGTGGACTAGATCCATGAATGAGCATGTCATGCGGGCATATTATGTGGCTACAGAGGGTGGTACCAATCTTACGGTGTACCGTGATCGCATGCTGCCTCTGTTTCAGGACTTGGAACCGGCCGTCAACGTTTCGACGCAGCGACTATCGGATCAAGTGCGCGCAATCCAGCGCTGTCGTTTGCTGGATGACGATGTACTTGAGAGGCTATGCTCAGACTTGCAACGTTACCCTCCCATTCCTCCTTCCACTCGTAAATGTGTAACGTCAGTGACAGTTGACACTAAGGCCACAAAGTGTTGAAGAAGTGGATGGTGGGGATATACAAGTAAGTGCCCAGTACATGGATAATGTAAGGAGTACTTTGGAATGTGCCATCAGGGAATATCGTTACGAGGCCTTAGTAAATAGGCCTCGTCTGCCGCGTCTGCCGCGTCCACGCATAAGAAAAATTTGGCGCTTGTGTGTGCCCTGGATTCACTATTGTCTACATACCTAGACAATAGTCAAAATCTCAGTGATACACACTCAATTCTGTACTGTGCGGCTGTAGCGGCATGTCGGATAGCCAATGTCAAGATACAAAAGAACATTGATATGGCTACCCGAAAAAATGCTGTGCCGGCTTGGCAGTGCAGGATTGAGCGTCGTATCGCTGAGTCTAGGGCACTCATTGGCAAGCTGATCTGCTTCAGGTCGGGCAATACTCGCCCGAGAGTGATGCGTTTTGTGACCCGTGCCTTTGCAGGAACGGGTATTAGGCCATAAGAATACGCGTCGCGGGTCACAGAACGCATCGACTTCCTGAAGCAGAAGATTTATGCGTGGGCAAATCGTATCAAAGGTTATAAAAAACGTATAGGCAGATATTCCCAGAATCGCACATTCCAAAAGGATGAAAGGTGGGTGTATAGAAATTGGGAGCGTCCTGGTCTAGGTATGAATGATGGAGGTCTACCAGATGATGAAACTACAAATACGTTCTGGAGTAGCATCTGGTCGGCCTCCGTTAGCCATACGGAGGATGGTTGGTTTAGGGATGTCGAGCGATCATGTGCGCCAATCCCTAATATGGATGCCGTAGCTATTACAGCTACAGATCTTAGTTGTGCAGTCCGTCCGTTACCAAACTGGAAAGCGGCAGGTCAAGACGGATTGTACAACTTTTGGTTGAAGTGGCTGCGTAGTGCATATGCTCGTTTGGCATCCCAATTCCAATCATCTCTAGAATCAGGGACGCTGCCAATTTTCTTTACAACTGGCATTACCCACCTACTCTTCAAAACAGGAAGTACCACGGATCTAAAAAATTATAGACCTATAACTTGCCTACTGACGGTCTATAAACTTTTTACATCCATTTTGAGAACGAAACTGGCCAAACATATATATACTAACAAAATCATGTCCAGTTCTCAAAATGGATGTAAAAGTGGGTCGCGTGGTACTAAAGAGCTACTCCTTATAAACATGACCATTAGCCAACAGGTTCGCCGTAGTCGGAAGGATCTAGCGGCTGCATAGATTATAAGAAGGCCTACGACTCTGTGCCACATACATGGCTCTTGAGAGTGCTAGAGTTATACAAAGTTGATCCAACTCTATGCACTTTCCTGAAGACGTGTATGGGGCAGTGGAGTATGGTTCTTCGCTATCCAGGATGTCGGATTCGGACTCTCGGATGCGGCGATCCTATAAATATCCAACGAGGGATCTTCCAAGGTGACAGTTTGAGTCCCTTGTGGTTTTGCCTAGCACTAAACCCTCTTAGCACTTTGCTCGAGAAGTCAGGGCTAGGCTATCAGTTGCACAGCAGAGGTCAAGTAATATCTCACCTTCTTTTCATGGATGACTTAAAACTATTTGCCTCCACTGACCTCCAGTTGACAGAGTTAATAAAGGTAATTGAAAACTTTAGTAGGTCTATCAAGATGGAGTTCGGTATAGATAAATGTGCGGTCTTGCATGTAAAGAAGGACAGGGTTGTGGAATCTGATGGTATAGGACTTTCAGATTTCACACAACTTAGATCTCTCTCTGCAACCGAAACCTACAAATATCTAGGTATGTTGCAGGCACTAGGTATTGCTGAGGCTGGCATGAAACAGGCGTTGCAGGAGCGCTTCTTTGGCTGTCTGAGAAAAATCTTAAATAGTTTTTTATCAGGCGGCAACAGGGTGCGCGCCCGTAACGGTTGGGCCAAGCCAGTCTTAATGTACTCCTGTGGCATACTTAGGTGGACTCAAACAGAACTTGATGCCTTGGATAGAAAAGTCCGTTGTCTACTGACTACATACCGGATGCATCACCCGCGGTCGTCAGTAATGAGATTTTACATCACGCGGAAGTGCGGGGGTCGCGGCTTCTTAAGTGCCAAGACCCTCTATAACCGCGAGGTGTGCAATCTCAGGGAATATTTTTTCAGCACTGACGCGGGTGTCCACCGTGATGTGGTCACTGTGGACTACGGGCTTACCCAGCTGGGTATTGCTAAGGAAAACTGACGCAAACCTGCCGTACTTGGTGTTGAGGAGCGCAAGGATGTATGGAAAGGTAAACAGCTGCATGGAAGTTTTTGTCGGGCTCTGCTTGGACCCGATGTAGACTTACCAGCTTCTGTGTCCTGGCTACGTTTTGGCGATCTTTTCGCCGAAACAGAAGGTTTTGTCTTTGCGATTATGGACGAGGTTGTCATGACGAATAACTACCGGAAGTATATCTTGAGGGATGGGACGGTTGACATATGTCGGGCATTTCACCAGCCTGGTGAATCTCTCAGACATATAGTATCTAGTTGTTCTCGTTTTGCCAACGGCGAGTATTTGCATAGGCACAACCAAGTAGCTAGGATCATCCATCAGCAACTTGCCTTAAAGTACAATCATGTAGACTCTGAGGTACCGTACTACAGGTGTGTGCCCGACCCAGTGCTTGGAAATGGTCGTGCCACCATGTATTGGGATCGATCTATCATTACTGGTAGAACTATTGTGGCTAACAAGCCAGACAAAGTAGTGATAGATCGATCTAAGTGCCTTGTAATGATCATCGATGTCACCATTCCCCATGACGAGAATCTCGTGAAAGCTGAGAAAGATAAACAAATAAAATATTTGGATTTGGCTCACGAGATTGTCGACATGTGGGATGTGGACTCAGCGATCATTGTACCGATAGTCGTGTCAGTTAATGGTCTCATTGCCAAGAGCCTCGATCACCACCTCAAGAGGCTCGCGTTAGACGGTTGGATTAAGTCCTCTATACAGAAGGCAGTATTGCTGGCCACGGCTCGTATCGTCAGGAGGTTCCTCTTTCTGGAGCCCTAACCACCGGTAACTTGGTCCCTGCACCCGATACCGGTGAGCCCCGTAATTTTATTTTATATATTTTTTTCTAAATCGCATAAAAATGTAAAATATATTTTATGAGAGAATGTTTAAATAAAGGGAATAATAATAATAATCGTTTATTTGCCAGAATGTAGTTGTACATAGTATGGTGTTGATTCTGTTGTAGTCCATTACATTCTACCATAACATATGGTATGCAAATGTTTTACTTATTTCTATAATATTTTGGACATAAAAAAGTACGGGTAGATCCTTAAGAAATTCTAAGCTGATTTAATATATTTATGTATACTGTGAACTAATAAATTATACCAAATTAAATGTATGTATGTGTTCAGAGTCTGGGCTTGAAAACTGGGTAAGGTTTGCAGAAGTTAGTGGAAGTGATTAATTCAACCAGTCTTTAGCCCAGGGCAAAGGTCTGACATATATGTACTGTGTTTTTACAGCGATTAAATTAAACTAATACATGTGCAAATTTACCTGAGATCTTCTTGTGATGTTCCGGAGTAGACCTTACACTCATAATTTTGGCCAAAATGACAAGCAAATCGTTATAGCTACCCAGCCGGTCCAGCTCGGAGTCCTTCTTCAGAACACGATGCAGGTGGATGACCACACACAAATTTTACAAGGGTTCAATAGTTCACAATTTTATCACAATTCTTGCCGGTAATGTTCAAGGGGCAGCAGATACAAGAATTTACAAGACAAATTCACTTCAATACCACTACGATTAGCGAAGCACCCATGTGCTTTCAAAGGGCGATATTTCACGACACGACGACAATTTAAATCACTAACTTTATCAATCGCTCACAACCTTTGTCGGGCACTTCCAAATAGCGACAGTTGCAAGGTTATTAACCAATATAGTTCAATGCCAAAACGCGTTCACAAACGGGAATTTTCCAGAACGAAGAGAGAGTGTTTTTTGCGGATCCGACAATGAATGAGAATGAATGATTTGACAGTTCATAGGGTGACCAGAGTCAGAAATTTTCAATAGACAAAGTAACACGCTACTAAACCGACATAATCGATTTAACTTATCATAAACAATATTTCTATTTCAAACAGCATGTATTATCTTAAGTCATTATTTCTATTTATTGATATATGTCATTTATTATAATTAGGGTTAACGTCCGTAATTATTTTATGTCAAAGTATTAATTATTTAATATATAATATTGTCAATTAGTTTATACAATACTAGCCGTTTCCCGCGGTTTCACCCGCGTCCTGAGGGAACTACTTCGCGTACCCGAAAAACCCAAATATCTTACGGATTCCTATATTTTCTAAAATAAAATATAGCCTATGTTACTTGCAGATAATGTAGCTTTCTAATGGTGAAAGAAGTTTTAAAATCGGTCTAGTAGTTTTTGAGTTTATCCATTACAAACGAAAATACAAACTTTATAATATTATATATAGTATAGATTGAGGTATGTCATTCTTTCCTCATGATATGACATAAATTCCTTCAAATCATAAAAACACTTTTCTTTTAACCATTGCGTTATTTTTTTCTTAAATAAGTTTAAAGGTAAACACTTAAAGGAATTGTCCAATTTGTTATAGACCTTTATAGCAGTCACGTAAGAATTTCTTTTATACAATTCAAGTCTACGTAGCGGTATACAAAGTTTATATTTATTTCTTGGAGTTACAGTTCGTTTGGTTACATCAATGTGCTTAGTAAAACATGTTGGATGCTGTTGTACAAAGAGAATAGTTCTCTGATGTACATAGATGGTAGTGGCAAAATATTGAATTTTTTAACAGCGGCTTGCAACTCTCTGTAAATGAGGCTCCACAGATTGCACGAACACATTTTTTTTGCACTCTAAATACCTTTATCATATCCACCGAGTTACCCCATAATAAAAGACCATTTGAAAGTACGGATGCACACATAGCTGCTTCTGTAGAAACCGTGATACGAAGTCTTTTTATTGCATACACGAATCTGTCGCGCTTATCACAGACGTGATTGACGTGCGCCTTCCAATCGCAGTGTTGGTCTACTCTTATGCCTAAAAATGTTGTGTTTGCTACTTGTTCTATCGCAGTATTAACATACTTAATATTTTACATTATTGGATTTCGTTTGTGTGTCTGAAATTGTATAATTTTTGTCTTTGCCATATTTATCTCTAGGTTATTTCATTGGAGCTAGTCTATTGTATTATGTATTGCCTCATTAATTTCTGTTTTATGTGTCTTTGTTTTCAACTTTCACAATAAGAGTAGTATCGTCAGCAAACAGGATTGTTTTATGATTAGTAATGTTTGGCAGGTCGTTAATATAGATAAGGAACAAGAATGGTCCCAATACACTTTCCTTCGGTACCCCAAAATTGTTTCGTCTAAACTCACTTCTGTGTATACTTTTTTATTTTTATGAATTTTTGAAATTTCTACGCATTGAGTTCTGTCATTTAGGTAGTTTTTAACCACTCGCTAGCCTTTCCCCTTATTCCATACTTTTCTAATTTGTGTAAAAGAATTTGTGGTCTACAAAGTCGAAGGCCTTGGTCATGTATAGGAAGATCGCCGAGATAGGCAAGCCATCATTTATAGCCTTTGTAACAAATTTGATCAAATTGAAGCATGCAGATGATGTGGTGCTATTTGGTCTAAATCCAAAATGTTCCTGTTTAAGAATGCCATGATTAGTAATAAATTCCTCGAGTCTTTTCAACATAATTTTTTAATACTTTTTTGACATGATTGGTATGAGTGTGACTGGCCTAAATTGTTCATGTCAGATTTGTCCCCTTTTTTGAATATCGGTTTCACAATTGATTTTAATTTAATTAACTTTAGTAAACATGGAAAGGTACCTTCTTCAAAAGACAAGTTTATTAAATAACTTAGCGGATGACATACACTTAGTGCGCATAATTTAATGACATTTGTTGTAATGTCATCAATACCTACTGCTTTAGTGTTCTTAAGATTT
Source organism: Euclidia mi (assembly GCA_944739405.2). Classification (NCBI taxonomy): domain Eukaryota; kingdom Metazoa; phylum Arthropoda; class Insecta; order Lepidoptera; family Erebidae; genus Euclidia; species Euclidia mi. The sequence goes on along the minus strand of OX123196.2, from coordinate 53,212,500 downwards.
TTAATTGTTCCAAATATTTCCATCGCATCAGTAGGCTCAAGGAAAATTGTTTCACGGCTGCTTATACCAATAGATTTATTTATTTCATTAGGTTTGTATTTGAAGTTATTTTTGTTTATCAGATTTATATAAAATTCGTTGAACATGACACTTATATCCTTAGGATCTTCATACGTCTCATTATCTTTAATTATCTTATGAATCTGCGTTTTCATGTTTTGGTCATTTACATTTTCATTAATTATATTCCACGTAGCTTTACACTTATTTTTATTGTTATCTATGTATTTTTTATTTTGTAATTGTTTAGATTTGTATATGCACTTTTTGAGTATGTAAGTATAGGATTTGTATTTATTATGACTTATTTTTTCTTTTGTGTTACTGTACTGTTGGCTAAGGTGAAGACATCTTTTCCTTACACATGATTTCTTTATTCCTTTCGTTAACCATTTATTGGACCCCTTATTTGTAGACATTTTGATTGTATTTATTGGAAAACACAGATCGAAGAATAATTTAAATATGCTGTGAAATTCTGCAAATGCTTCTTGTAAATTATTTTTTTCATAAACATGTTCAAAGCTAAGGGCTGATATGCAGCTTAAGAATTTATCTATGTTTTCTTTACTATAATCTCTAATACTTTCATACCAACTACATATTTCGTATTTTTTACAGCTATTTAGCGAAAGAATTTGACCTGTTTCGTGATCAGACAAGGCAAGGTGGTGCGCTTCTGCCTTAACATTCTTAATGTTGCTTGATATCTAAACCAGACATGGTAATTTCCTAGTTGGGGTCTTAATGTGTAATTCAAAGTTATGATTTTTTAATATGCTCTTCAACTCTTCACAACTCTTGTTTGGCCTTAAGATGTCTAAATTCCAATCACCACAAATAATAATGGTTTTATATCCTATTTATTCTTGCTAATAATTGCTCTAATTTTTCTAGGAATATTTGTGGATTGTTATTAGGCATTCTATATAAGCAAACAATCATAATTTTATTTATTATTACCCCACAATATTCAAAATTAAATTTACATGATAGACCGTTAGTATTTGGTGACGCTTTATATTTTAAATTACTGTTTATCATAATACATGTCCCTCCACGGTTAGTGTCGCGTGAAAACGAGGCGACTAATTTATAACCAGGTATTTTAAAGAGCGTTTCGGTACCTCTTTTAATGAACGTTTCTGTCAAACAAATAACATCTACTCCCAAACCCTTTTTCTTCAGATTTGGTTATAGCACCAGCAATGTTCTGATGAAATATTTTAAAATAAAAGTCTAAGTGATGGGCGAAAACATTTTGTACCCTGTGGAATTAATTGTGTTTTAGAATTAATTAAATTAGGCGTTATTTTTTTTTAAATAGTATGGTATGGTTCCTTTATTGTGAGACTCAGAATGTATAGTTACTACTTTACTCCCAGGTGAAGCATTAGGATGAGCTTCCTGATAATTACCCTTTAAACAGTTTTTATTTGATGAGAAATAGAATGGAATTGTGCCTTTTTTTGGCATAGTTGTGCACTCTGTATTAGCTTCCTTACATGTTAACCACTTTTTTGGACATAAAAAGTTCTTATCATTATAGCATGTGTCTACATGAAGGTTAATTTTTTTACCATAAATTCATTAAATAATATTTTCTAGTGTACAGATAGTTAGGATCAATATTTATATACAAGCAGTTTTAGAAATTGTTGCATATATATCTTAAGCTACTATTAAGCATGTTTTCATTTAAATATTTGTTTTGCAAGACATTACATACTAAAACATTTGCTTTTTTTTAAGTAATTCAGTATGGTAACTAATTCTATCATCATACAATTTTATTTAAACGGGTCTTATTCGCGATATTTAATTAATTTAAGGTATAAATATCTATGTTTTACCGACGTTTCAGCCATCTTACAACAGCCTTGGTCGCGGCAGGACTGGTGGAGGTTTCTCAATGTCTTTATCACACAATTTTGTATCCAGTTCAAGTAAGTCCATATCAAGTTTCCTTTTTTTAATAGTATTCAAATTTTGAATATTCCAGGTCTTTTTTTTTGAACTGGGGTGTATTTTTGTACCGCTTGTTGATCCACTGCACAGGTTTTTTAAATGTGTGATGGTGTTTTGTTGCTCAATTGTTTGTTTTTTTAAAGTGCTGTTCTCCATGGCTAAATTATCAATTTCATTTTTAGCGACGCTTAGTTGAAGTCTCAGGTGTTCTAACTATCTTATGAGTTGAAGATTGAATTATCATATTCGGTCACTAGAGACTGACGGCAATGGTTTTACTTTATTATTGGAGGTCTTGAGTACACAGGTGCATATGTATTATCTCTTATCTCAAACGGTTCCTTAAGTAATACAAGCTGTCGAGAACTGCTTCAATAATTACCAGCAATGATCGTGGAGTTACAAATAGTGTTATCCACAGCTAAAGAGTTGTCTTTTCTCATAGTTCCCGAAGGATGTTATTATCTTTTGACTGCACGGTTGGCGTAGTGGTTAAAGCGGTCGCCCGCCGCTTGACACTGTGCCGAGTGTTGTGGATTCGATCCCCACATGAGACAACACTTTGTGTGACCCATAAATTGTTATTTCGAGTTTAAGTTTTCATTGTGTCCGTTGGTTGTATGTTTGTTAAGTCCTCCGCAACACAGGATTTAATGTTAGTGCGGTAGTTGTCTTTTAAATAATAATAATATTAAAAAATCTTCAGCGTAATATCGCTGCAAACTATCCACCGAAAAAGAGCTCTGGCAGTCTGAGACTAAACACTAATATTGGGTATAAATTAATTGTACAAATACCGTTTAAAAATCTTTAAAACATGCTTATGCTTAAGCAGAATTGAAAGAGTACTGGCAGACCTATTATGAATCACTGCATCCTACAAAAAAACTCGCAAACAGATAATTTTAGTGGCCTGTCATTAGGATATTTCGATTTCAGGCATAATAACTGGCCAATGGTCACTCGAAAAAATACCTTTATGAATTGGCCATTGGCATCATGGACACCTTTGGCTTCATTTAGGTTGAGGAGACCACGTGATCCTAAATTATTTTGTAAGTGTAATGGAGAAACAGAATAAATTTCTGAGATAATCTCATAAGGCCACAATCAATGGATAAATTCCTGCTGCGGTATAACAATAGTCGATGATAACCAGCTAGAGGAGTTATTTTTACCCAACTACGGCGAAGCCAAAATGAAGAATAATGTTTTTGGTTAAAACTAGTTATTATTGCAATGAACTATTAAGTTAGCATAACCATAAGTATCTTGCTAGGGTCGATATGTTACAGAGATTCATCTCATAAGATATCTTGCGATCCAATCGCACTAATAACTAATTTTTGACTGACTCAGGTAAGATCAATATTTGACTAACTGTTGAAGATATTTTCTTATCTAAAACAATAAGTTTAAAAACTATAACCCGACTACGTAAAAAAAATGCTTGAGCATTTCTATACTTATACTTTTCTGGATTTATATCTAAATGAGCTATTTTCTTGTTTCGCCCTTTTTAGACCTCCTTATTTTACGCAGTCGGGTTATAATTTTGAAACTTATTTGTTTTTAAATCCTTTTCAGTATCCCGATGGTGCATGTAAACTGACCGTGCAATATTAACATTCACATCACATTTAAAGGAAGACAGAAAGAGAAAATAGGTAACTCAAAGCACCTGAACCGCGCGAATTGCAAGTACAACCGCGTTTTAAACATATATTTTGACTCAAACAGAATAATATAATATGTACCTACATATTTTAATGTGCTTACCAGAACGTAACGATTATCTCAGTCTGACTACGGTGAAGCCAAAATGAAGGGTAATGTTTTTGGCAGTAAATGTATGTATGTTTAAATGTTCCACTGTAGCGCCTAAACTACTGAACCGACTTTAATAAATGTTGGGCAACAGATTCGTCCTAATAGCTTGGGTGACAATTCAGATATAAATCCAGAAAATATTAAGTTCAGAAATGCTCAAGCTAGAGCCGTGGTCGCACCTATTAGATACTATTATATGACGATGGGTTGCTTGATTTTTGGCCGGTATCAACGCTTCACAGTTTGTTTACGTTCACACCAAATCAAATTAACAAAACTGACTATAATTATTTTGGATTACTGAACACGAAACGAGTGTCAGTTTCTAGGTACTTGTTGTCCGCCCGGGGTGCCCAAGAGAAGTGAGAGTTGTGTTGCTCCTTGGAAGGTCACGCGTCACCCCCTCTTCAACTGTAGCGAACGTCACATTAGAATCTGTCGAAGCGCGCCATTTTCACACTTCCGTTTCGTAGTCAGTTGACGTCCCGTACTCATGACCATTCCGATATACATGTAGTATAAACATACTACAGGTTCCGCCGCAGCGCCTAACTAACTAACTACTGAACTGATTTTAATAAATGGGGTGTCAATAGATTCGTAATAATGGCCTGGGAGGCATAGGCTGTGTAAATTTTATCTACATGTTATATTACGGAATTAATACCTCAGATACCAACCTCAAAAAAAATATCTGAGATAATCATTACGTATTTGGTATTGCAAAAGAAAGATATTGGTGAGCACATTACAAATATGTACATATACATATTATACTGTTCTAGTCAAATTATAAGTTTAAAACGATGCTTTGCGTCACCTATATTTATTTCTTTAAATATGACAATTTAAATATTGGCTGGTTAATTTACCTACATGCACCATCGGGAAACGGAAAAGGATTTATTAAAAAAGTAAGTTTAAAAACTATAACGCGACTACGTAAAAGAGGGGTCTAAAAAGGATGAAACAAGAAAATAGCTCAGTCAGATATAAATCCATAAAAGTATAAGTGCAGAAATGCTCAAGCTAGAGCTGTGGTCTTGTGAAATAAATAGAATAAAATGGTAAATAGTATCAATACTATTTACAATTATTATTATTTTTCAATAAATACGGCCATTATCCCAAAACAGTACCAAATGATATATACCTAACACCTGTACGCCGTATCTATATCTTCAATATTTCAAGTCAAGTTACAAGATGGAACTATTTCTAAAATGTTCTACATCAAATTTGTTCGAAAGTGTTTTCCTAAGCGTCTCGTGTATTGAACTTTGTTAAGTTCATTGCAGGCATTTTGTTCGGATTGTGTTTGAAAACTATGAATGTTTCAAGAAGTCGCGAGGTCTCTTAGTAGTCTCACTTGAACTAAGTTCATATAGTATGTCGATTGAAAATTAAGGCTGATTATATTATATGACAATTTCGGTTAAATCCGTTGCATTAACATTATTTATTTTTGCCTTTAAAGCTTGCAACATCGCAACATCATCATCTTTGAGTTTTCCGGTTGCGACCGAAGACCTTCACCTCGGCGCCCGGGATTCGCCGTCTGCTTCAGGCTTACAATATCTACTAGTCTAAGATACCTCTATAAGATTTCTACGTCCATATGTTTTAAATGAAACGAAATTAAACGTACGTTAATTTTGTGTATATTATTTAAGTGCAACTCAATCAACATTGATTGAATACTTATTGCTAATATTACTCTTTTCGATAGCCATATAAATCAATAGGCACTACTAGTATCTTCCCAAAAACAAGAATGAGGCCATAAGTTTTCTAACTTGACTTAAAACACACAAACTTTACGATTCAATTCTCAATTCAGCAGACTAATATATCTCGGCCTCAGCCAGCTGGAATTTGATTTCCACCGCTGTGCATGACCTAGGCGAAAAGGCATTTCATTAGGCACAGGCGTGGGACTACGCAGATATAAAGGCTCCGCACACGAGTAGTGGCATAGTGTTACGCCGCGTATAGTACGCGTGTTAGCCTTCCTAGACAAAACGGCTATCTAACACAAATCATATTTTTTAGTCGGACCAGTAGCGATTAGCGCATTCTACTAAAGAAACAAAACTTTTCAGTTTTATAATATTAATGAACATTATCATATACACGATGCCGATTATCCATGACACTGAAGTTATAGCTTGTCGCATGCGAAGAATATCATATAAATTGATGTATGCAATGTATTTATGAATTCTAATATATCAGAATGATTTAGAGACCAACCGTCAGCTACGCAGTAAGTCATGGGATCAAACCCGCGGCGCGCACCACGAACTGATTCGGATGTGTCTACGTATTCTATTTTTAACTATCTAGCTTGTACCGAGCCTTGTAGAGCTCGTTAAGCTGTTGGTCTCGGCTGACGTGAAGAATTTTGACAGCAGTTATGAAGAGTCAGTACCCTGCAATTTACTAACTCTGGTCTAACCCATGGAATATCACTATACTTTTAAGCTGCGGAGGTCAGACGGCAGCCACTCTGTAGAAAAGCTAATATTTTATCAATCCTGATTAAGGAAGCGAACCCGTATACATGGATGCAACCGGGGTAAGGCAAAGGCTAGACGATGACGAATAAAACTATACAAATCAGTTCAATGTTTAAAATAAATTATTTCCACTAAGCACCACATGCGTAGTCCTATACATATATACACAATTACACCCTTAATCAACCGCGACTAATAGGGGTCGCAAGCACTTAGAACGTTTATTTTGTCGGCTATAAATCCTAAAGTACTTTATTTAGGCTTCGGAATAATTCTGTCAATATGAATGGCTGTTGGAGTTTCAATTCGAGTAATTAGGGTACCTACGACTGGATACTTTTGTTATACACTGGCTTTATGCTGTACTTTTACTCGCCTAAGTTTGGTTTTTGCTTCGAATGAACTGAAATAAATACTTCACTTCTGTGTACTTTAGTATTTATTACATTTTGTAGCTTGATATTAGTATGTTGAGGATGAGTGAATGTATTTTGCTCCTATGTGCTACAGTAGGTACACTATTTTCTAGCTAGACTTAGAACTTAACTTGACTGTACTTATGACGTAGTGGTATAAGCAGTCACCCCACCGCACTGCGTCGAATGTCGTGGTTTCGATTCCTACACAAATACATTTGTATGTTGTTTTGAGTCCGCATACCTATACATATTTTACATTATTTTCGTATTTGTAAAGTCCCCCGTGACACAAGATTCATTACTAGTGCCAAAATAGCCTTTAAGATAATTTGGTTCGTCTGTGGGTAATCTCTATGTCCGTTTATTTATTGTTTTGTAAAGTCCTCGCCAGTCCTCGCGACTCAGGATTTATTTCTAGTACGGCAGTTCTCTAGAAAGCAAGAAAACTCAACTTGCCCAGTCGTAACTAAAACATGTTCGCTATGACTATACACATCTACATTTTAACAGCTAATTAGACAACTACTCTAAATTCCCGAAAATCATGAACTAAACTCAATGAACTACTAGATTCCAAACACGAAACTACCGTGATCGCAGTGAAAATGGCGCAAACATCAACAATAGCTTATGACCGGTATACAGTTTGCTTAAACAGATGTTGGATTTTGTATAGTATCGCTGTTGGCTCGCATTAGTCTGCTTGTACAATAATTGATTTTGTAGGTTGAACTAGAACTGGCAATGGAAAATGAGTAGTTGCAAATTTATCGGAGAGGTTAGTTTTTTATTTATGTTATAGGAAAGCTAGATCATACATGATTTCAGGCGCGGATCCAACGGAGGGCAACGGGTGCATTTGCCCCCCTTGATCCAGTGACTAATATTTTTAAATATTTCTTACTTTACTACCTACCTATTTTGTCGTGTTAATGAAGAAACTATTTTCGGTATATTTGAACTAAGATTGCCCCCTGAATCCACGCCTGCGTGATTTACACAAGATTGAAAAGAAAGTCACCTAAGCAAAGATGGAACTGAAAGGGGACATAAGTAATTTAGGAAATGGAGAGAAGATATTTTCATTCTGGGGCCCAATTCTCCTAAATAAATACAGTTTCGATATAATGTCAGTGTCATACTTTCGTCACAAAAAGCGAATTCTTCTACATTATCTTATATTTGAATGAAATAGTAACGAGATCGTAATTGAAACAAGTGACAAAATATATAACGTGTCAACTACGAACTGTTTATTTCAAATTATACGATAACTAGAGGACGCCAGCAGCTACGCCTGCATTTTTTTTTAATTTACCCGTTTTGGCCGATCCCGTGGGAATTTCGGGAAATCCCTTCTTAGTGCACCCCTACGGTCCCCAAGGAACATGCATGCCAAATTTCAGGTTCCTGCGCCCAATAGTTTCGGCTGTAGCGTGTCTGTCAGTCAGTCAGTAACGCAAGGATTTTATATATTAAGATGATATTAGGTTATCAAAATACGGCTTATGAGTACATTCAAAATATAATTTCAATGTCATATAAAAATACGAGAATTAGGCCTCTGGTTTTCATTCCGTTGCATCCAAACTTTACTATATTTGACAGAGATAGGCATGTTCACAACGGCTATAAACTAAAAACGCCTTTCAACGTTATGCTATAAATTAAGAGCAGACAATTTTTTATGCTATAATATATTAGTAACACACATTGTAGCAAAAATGCAACAGCGTTCGATTTCGTTACGTTTTTAGCGCTTGAATGGCATGCTTTTTATTTGCGTGCAACAGATAGCAGATATGTAACGGAGTGTTGTTTCGTTGGATCTAGCGCGGATTTTGATTTATATAGAAACTAGCTTTTGCCCGCAACTTCGTACAACAAACATCAAAATGGTTCCGCACTTGTCCAACTTTAGGCATATTTACAACTATTATTTTGAATTGACTACTATATTACACTTAACTAAATATTTACAAGTAACTAACAACTTTTAACCATGTATATGTATATACACGCGACATAACAGATATAAAGATAAACATTCAAAACTTCAAAACGAAATGCGCGAGAGCTATAACACGTAACACAGCATGCTGACAACAGAACCGAAAACTAACTGCGCTTTTGAAATGCTTTTTATCCACGCCTGCGCTTTTTAAGTACTTGCGCTTTTTCGTTTTGCTACATTTGATAGAGATAGCAAATCTCAAACTGTGCGAAAGAAAGAGCGAGCAACATGACATGACAGTATGTAATCAGTATACTTTTGATTTTCGCTCTTATTTGAATGATGCAAAAGTTTATTAATATAAATATACAAGACACGATGACATCTTGGAGACGCAATAGACAGGTAACATTGATCATAATTTTATGCCATCAGATTGTATTAATATCACAGTTTTGCATAGATGGCGTTACTTGTATATACTCAAGTAACCTTTTTCAAAATATAAAAACATTAGAAACGGATAGCATAGCAGATTGGAGTGGAAATAAAAAGCATACTGCTTCTGCTATATTTTGTAAGCGGCGTTTTTTTTCTGCTATGTAATATAACGAACACCTTTAGACAGAGAGAGAGAAGTTCTACAGAGTGTCTGCCATCTGACCTCCGCAACTGAGCATACTATATCGCCATACCTATTACCATATAGGTTATACCTCCTAGTCTCAGCATATTTGAGGATACTGCTTACTTCTACCGATATCAAAGATCTTCATTACAGCCGGTACCCATGATAAAACGTGCTCTTCGAGGTAAGTGACTTGTAGCAAATAATATTATACAGCCAGGCCTTTTAGTAACACCTTTTATAAAAGTATAAGAAAGCACATACATTCTAACCAATATCAATAAACCAAAAGACCCTACTAACTTGAAAAGCTGTCTAAAAGCTGTCCCGTTTCCTCATAACTCCACAGTGATTATTGTTAGGACCTCCCCTCCACCCCCTACGAATATGCTCATAAACCGCTTTACTCTCGATATAAAGATCGTTTTGTACGACAAAGTCGCAAACATTGCTTGTTTTAACAGACCCGTCACATTATGCCGCGCCCCGGGTGCAATAATTTGGCTGTAATGTCTTCCACACCGAAATTCGATGACTGTGACCTCTCAAAGAAGACAACCTTACTACACAGGATTCATTGGTATAGTGTATGCGTAAATGCATGAGCACTTTTAAGTCCCTTACCTTCAAAGACCGATTGACATATCCTACAAGGTCGCAGAGATTAAGAGCAAGCCCAACGGATTAACTTACTGGCCCAGATTCGAGGACGTAACGCCATCAAGTATTTAACTATAATCATCTATATGAAAATTCGTTTCAGAAAAACTATCACTGCGGCTCGAGAATTTCCATAATCTAAAAGCGTTTTCACTATCTTACAGATAAGGATAATCTTTATTTCAACATTGTCATTTAGAAGCAATTTAATTTTCAAGTAGAATATAGTACATTAGGGATATAAATTTTTTATTAGATTCTCAGTAACGTAACATTTCAAATGTCTTGGTAAAGATATATGGTCAAGACAAAGCATGAATCTTATTAAGCTGACTACTTCTCTATCAGCTGTTAGAAACTCACCATCCTTACTATCTTGTAAATACAAATAAGCCAATAATTTTTTACAGTTGTTATTTCACATAAAACAATATGGACACATTTCTAAAGTAAACGAATGTTTAGTCTGTTATATTCGTACACATAATATTTTAATACGCATCTGTATACTGTAATGCGATATCCAAAATCTTCCCAATGTTACATTTGCTATACTGGAATCAAAACACATATCAAAATCACCATCAGCTCTGTTATAACGAGAATTGTTTAGTTTAACCCATTGATAACACTCCAGTAATTGTTAGAAACACTAGTAACGGTTTAATTAAGGTTTAAACAAGATTGCACCGGTTCGCATGCCCAAGTCCGGCTCTGAGTTTTACCACGTAAACACGTTTATTACTCGTTTAGTTACCGACAGATCTAGAACGTAAAATGCAAGTAAAATGTTTCACATGTCTGACGTAACATGTCATTTGACTATAAAATTTTACAATAAAGTATTTTTGATGGACTTCTTAATACGCTTTTCATATTTCATAGTCGATAGCAAGTGTATTTTATTGTATCTGTCTTGTAAGTTATAACAATGCCCACATTTCTATTTCTATTTTAATTTGTAAAAAGATTTCAATCTTTTAAAAGCTTATCTGGAGTGGAGTTTCTTTTTTGTCTTTTTTCTATCTTTTTCATATACTTATTTAAATACAAGATAAAAGCTTATCTTAACTTATAAAATCCTTGTGTTACTGACTGACTGACAGACACGCTACAGCCGAAACTATTGGGCGCAGGAAGCTGAAACTTGGCAAGTATGTTCCTTAGGGACCGTAGGGGTGCACTAAGAAGGGATTTCCCGAAATTCCCACGGGATCGGGCAAAACGGGAAATTCGAATATATGTACGTGCGAAGCCGCTGGCGTCGACTAGTAATATATAAAGATTTTCTTTTTTATTTATTGACACAAAAAATCGGTCAGAATACAGTGCTACCCTAATTATAGCCAGTTAGGTTAAGCGTCACAAAAGTTTAAATGCAACGATTTGAACTTTGCGATCTTTGTGTCTGTTTCCTTTTCTTGTCCTAGCAAGGCCATTATCGGATTTAATTATAAGGAATCTTACATAAGCACTTAGTACCTAACCTTCTTTCAAACTGAATATAGCAAACATGCAGCTACATATTATTAAAATATTAATTGACTGCCAATCAAAAAGTTGCATGCACATTTTTTATTTATCCGTGTCGAACCGCCGACACAAATCTAGGTACGCGTTAATTTATTTCAAGCCGTAACCTCAGCTCTTGAGCTTGCTATAGTTTGCCTACCAAACAAGGTATCGTAAGCGGTATTGGTAAGCTACAACATTAACAACAGTCAAGGTTTGGTTTTAATTCGGAATGCCCACTTAGTGTCAGCTACAAGTAGATCAGTGTCACCACTTTTCAACTTAAAGTCGTGAAAACTATTTATTTTACGATATTAGGCAAGTGCTACTGCGGACCCCTACATTGTGCGTGGCATTGTGCATTTTTATCGTTAAATAAATATTTTTAAATCACTACATAGTATAAAACAAAGTCTGTCTTCTGTCTGTATGTTGCTATGTATGTTTAAATCTTAAAAACGCGATACGCAACGGATTTTAATGCGGTTTTTTTTTAATAGATAGATTGATTCAAGAAGAAGGTTTATAAGTATAATTGACGCGGGCGAAGCCGCTGGCAACACACGTCTAGTTCGCTAGTAAGATTCAAATTCAATTCTATTTAAACTGAGGCTCACACATACTAGTACTGAAAATCTCAGTTAGAACTCCTAACATCTGTTGCTGTAAGGTACTTAAACAAGTACTTAATAACTTAGTGCTTACACACCGTGCTTAGCTTACAACTCGCAGGTAAGCCCCCGCTTTGAGAATATGGAGTTTTACTCTAATATATTTAACATGGGTTTACTATACAAAGAACATATAAAAAAAAGGTAGGGATTTTTTACGCGAAGTATGTGGTGCATAGAATTTGTAAACAAATACGTAGTGTACTTAAAATCATCAAATTAATACGTAAGGTATATGTCGGCGATACGCCAGGGTTATGGTGTCCAGACTCCATAATAAAAACACACACGTTATATTACTTGGTTTATTATCAGTTGATTTCTAGCACAGAATTGATTTAAAATGCTAACTAAAGTCCTTTTTATAAACTAACCGTCATTACACTTAATGTAACGTTTAACAACTCCTTTTCAACATATAATTGCAATTACTGTACGATTAATTATAAACTAATCAAAAATCGACATTAATATTGTAATGAATTTTGCACAACACCAAATTATTTATTTTACACGAATAACAAATTTATTTTATTAACCAAACGCTGCTTTACAACATTGTCAACAGATGGCGCTATCAACAGGATGCAAATATAAACGCATGTTATTTATAACCGTAAAAATAAGTGTCAGAATAATGTTATTTAATACTAATTGATTTTACTTTGAAAGTTTCTGTAGTTATCTTAATAACTAAGTTATAAATTAAATACTTTATAAAACAGTTAAGCAGCCAGTACAGTATCTAATATTGTAAAGTAGTGAAGTTCTCAGTTCTGTGTTCACAAATAGTTATTTAAATATCAATCTTAAATATTATTAACATTTTCGTATCAATATGATCATTTATATAAATTTGCGCCCATATATACGTACCGTAATACGTACCCAATAGATTTGACCAAATTTCACGTATGGGTCTGTATTTATTTCACACTCTTCATTTAAATCTAGTGGTAAACTTGAAACTGTCGCCCAAAGACGTCAGTTTTACAAAGGATCACTCTCGAGTTACTAGCACACAAGAATAAGAAGGGAGTTTTCAGTAGATAACACTCATAATTATTAATCTTTATACCTAATACGGGAGTGATCATAATAAGTGTCTCAGAACAATTTACACGATTATTTTGATAAAAATATCCCTGTTTATTTATAAAATTGATTTAATAATTCATAATATACTAATTTAACATCTCATAACAATGAATATCTTGGCATAAAACGCATAGCTATCGATCTCTTGGCATATAGGTACGAGTAGTATACAGTATAGTACAGCCCTTCAGCCGATAGCACACACAGTATACAATAACTACCTTATTCACAATAATATAGCTCTTGGCATAGTTTATATTCTTAATATAAATTACACAGTGCCCTGAACTTCTGCTTATGGTACGCGGTACATAACCCAACTATCGCAGCACTAATTGTTCACTCGCCGCAGAATCTAGTTAATGCACACATGCACTACGTTCTAAGTTGACTCTAGGGCGGTGACTGACTCGCTTTGAACAACCCAAACACGTCGCAAACACTATTTATTTTAATCGATTCACTTGGGATACGTTACGTAAATATACGTTACGTTAATATTTGAAAAACTATTATTTTCAATTATATACCATACATTAAATTTGTTTCATCAGTCGTAGCCATGAGATTACTGATGTTCTTATTTTCTAAAAATATTAACATCCTAAACTCTTTCATACCTTTCATACGTACGAGGTTACCATAGTTGGACCGCATCTGAATTTATAACGTTTAATGAAAAACCGATGATAGGGTGCATAGGGTTCCCACCAAGAACTTAGGGTCCCAAGCCAACCTCACCTGCAAGTGGTGCACCTGCCGATCAACGGACGAGGCTCTGGCAAACAAAATGTCCTGTGCTCTGAAATTCTAATTTTTATTTGGAAACCTAATTTAATTTTTCTTTGATCTTATTATTTATTTTTTAAGAACAATGTACCTTTTATATTTTGCACGCCAAATGGCAGAATATAGCTGCACAAAAATTTTTGTAAACATCAACTGTAATTTACCTATATTCGCAATAAACTATTTGAATTTGAATTTGAATTTGAATCTTTGTGTACGTACATAACACGACATGTGAAGGTTAGATACTTCAACCATTTCGTTTTGTCTCATAAGTCATAAGTCAAGTCTCAAAACAGTAAAGGTAACTAAAAATCTGACTGAAAATCTTGTTATGCTCTCAAATGACATGTCAAATCCCAACTTTTACTTGACTGGCATGAAAGACTATGGTCAAAGTACACAAATTTACATAAAACCGAAGATCTTAAGGATTTCGTGTGCCGATTTCAAGTGGGGTCTACCCCCAGTTTAGTTCATAGTTGGCAACGTTGGCGTCATATCTCCGTCTCTCTTGCTCTCGTAGTTAAGATACACTGGGGGATCGTTAGTCTCTTTTGCTCTTACACTGAACTGGAACGACTGCCGCGCTGCCAAGCGGCAATTGGGTTCGCAGAAAGTTTGTCTTCAGAGCGCCCATAGGAAATGTGCTTCTATGTATATGTATCTGAGTTCTTTGCTATGGTCTAAACTCTAAATCATCTCATAGTGTTGAACAGTTCATACATAGGGCTGATATTATCATACCCACTAAAAGTTCGAATAAAAATGTTTGATTATTTCTGCTCAAAACACTGACAACGTACTTCGTATACAACGGTCGTAACAAGTAGGTACCTACCCTCCCTTCAATCAATATTGACACAGTCAGTTGAACAAATAAAATACAGTCCCAGATTGTTTACAAAGAAAGTACCCGAACAGTTCGTCATCTGCTATTAATTAATCTGTTTGATGGGTGATTGCTTTGAGGACATTAATATTATTATGTTTTATGTACGGAGTTTTTTTGTGGAGGTGTGAATGGGATGACATTATTTTTAATGAAACGATGGCGGAGAGAACATCGATATTGTTTCCATGCCATTGCTAGACACTTTTAATTAATATATCTTTATATTACGTATCTACCTACAAAATTTTATTTCGGTAGAGTATTAGGTATTAAAATATGTTTGATATGTAATAATAACCCTTGAATGCGAGACCATACGAGACCATCGTGTGCACAAAAGGTTCGGTATTTTTCTTTTAGTCACCTATTATGACACCACAGAATATAATAGGACAGTGACACGTTACCCCACCAAAACAACAAAACAATCCAATAATCTCAACTCAATAATACAAAATCTACTTCAAATAAATCCCACAAGCTCTATAGACGAATTTGAATCAATAAATAACTAACCAACATCGCACAAAATAGAAATACTACAACTATTCACACACACCACTTGTCTCAGAATACACTCACGCAAAACCGAGAGGATACAATAATAGCATCGCGAATACCTCTCATTGCCCACTAAAACAAGTAATACTCATACAATATGCAGTAACACAAAACCATAATCTTTTACATTGGCGTATGAATAATTGGTTGGTTTAAATTTTTCATGTATCTCTAAGGCTTGGGCTGAATTGTTGTGCAGGTAAAGATGGGAGGATTAGGTATGTTGTTCTGCTATATTTTATTTTTGGCGTGTTGGTTAAAGATACTGTCTTACCATTTAATACGAATTCGACCCCACCATTTGTAACGATGCAAAGAAATATTGATAAGGGTCTCGGTGTCCTTTGTATAAGTTTGTTGAATAACAGATAGGTATAATCTAGGCCTTATGTCAAGTTGTCTGGTGACATCTCCTTCTTTTTTTTGATAATATGCTAGTTATGCTACTAACTATAGATATAAAGAAAACATGAAACTCTCATTTCACGTCAAGTAAAATTTTTACCTGCATCTCTGAGGCTTGGTGCAGAAAGAATTACAGGCCAAACCCTTTCCTTATCCTCGCCGAGGGGTGAAAAGCCTCTTTAATCTCTTATTTAATATATTGTTCTGTTGGCTTAAGCAAGCTGTATGCAGTGCATACCTCAAATTCATCTTCAAATAATTTATACGTCAGTACGTGTTTGTACATGGTTGGTAGATTATAAATAACTCCAGCACATTTACCATCTCATGGTATAT